>JBBPDB010033021.1:0-11762 GCA_037974465.1 Brachypetersius altus | reverse complement strand
ACAGTGTCACCCCCCCCCCCCATCTTCATGAACATACTCGCACCTCCCCCCCGTCACCAGCCAGACGACCCGGACTGGACAATATAGAAATGCAAAGTGGATTAAATGGAATCTGTCCACCACACATATGGCACTGGGATTCTTTTGCCACACTGACGCCAGTGCTCAGGTGCTTGCTGCTCAGAGAGATTGGATTGGTTTATAGACTGTCTGTGGTGCCCCCTGCAGGCCATGAACCCTTACTGCCTAATCAGAAATTTCAGTTAAATTCTATTCAACTTCATGATACTCGGACTGCATGACCAGTGTTCTTCTCTTCATTCTCACTCGTGACGCACGTATGTTGTACACAGCAATAGAAAGTACATGATGAAACAGTGTAGAGTTGCTGAAATGTAGGGCACTGACAAACAGTTAAAGGAATAGTTTTGCATGTTTTCAAACTGATCTTTATCTGCCACACCAACAGCATGTGGTCAACATCCACCGACAGTTATTTGCTAATTTCGCTGTGCTATTGAAGCCCATTGTTTTCTAAAGCATGTGCATAGTTTAGTAAAGGTTGTAGTCAATGTATCTTTATTTTGGTCACAAAATTGCTAATTAAGACGCAAGCGTCACTGTTTTGATTAAGGCAGTGGTATCTTTGAGGTATTACCTGAGATCTGAAGCTGTTTTATCTGGCGTCTGAATCCTGACACTGTCATCTTTATTAATCCTCATATTAAGTATAAAAAAGGACGGACATGATGTACCTGTTGCAGTGTCACATCAATGGGCTGGGCGATTTGGCCTAAAATCAAAATCTTGATTAATTGAACATTTGAACTCGATTAAGATTAATGAACGATTTTTTAAAAATTAGTTAATTCTTTATTTATCATAGTTCACTGACAAGTTTTGTACAGTAAATATGCTCACATATTACAAGTGAGAGATTTTTGAATGAAGGGTGCATTACTTGATTTTAAAATAATTGAAGCAAACGCACACTACTATCTATATATTTAAAGGAAAAGTAATCGAAATGATTGACCTGGAAAAATTTGATCGATTATAGGTTCTGAATGTCAATTTCGATTAATCGGCCAGCCCTAGTCACACGCCTGTTTGTGGCATGCCTATTGCACCTTACACTCCCGATTTTATGTGAATGGCTATCTTTGTGTGTTTCAGCGCTGGAATGTTGACGTGAGCAGTCCAGAGGAGTATGAGGCAGAAGGTGAGTTCAAATGCGGATTTAGTTCTAATTTCTTTTGTACTGAATTCTTTAGCAGTAAGTCGCCTCGCTTCTAAACACATTATTCTAAAGCAAAGTCTTGTATGCAATCTTGTTTATGCAGGTCAGTTGCACCTGTGGAATCCCGATGAGCCAGGTACACCGCGCGGCAGCCTGGCACCCCTCAGTGGCCTGGAGGAGAGACTGCAGAGTGCATGCCAGCAGCTCTCACTCCCACTGAGTGGCATGGCTACTCTACAGCAACTACACACACTCTGTCAGCACCTTGGCATAGAGGTACATGCATACACACAAACACAAATATACCTGTATGCACATTTACTGAGACATTTTATTGTGTGTGGCAAAGTAACACACTTTTTTTTGTTGTTATTTTAAGGTGGGGGAGGATGCGTTCAGTTCTGTGGGAGAGGAGTGTATGATGAGTGTGCAGGACTTTGTGTCGTACATCCTTAACAAAAACAAACCGCCTACTCCCTCTGCCTCAACGCCCTACAGACAGCTGAAGAGACATCACTCTATGCAGGTAAACCACACACACACAAGTTCACATAAGATGTGCTGTTCTTATAGTTTTTACATAAAGACTTTCACATATATGCTGAAACCCCAATCTCTTTCTTTCTTTCTTTCTCTCTCTCTCTCTCTCTCTTTCTCTTTCTCTCTCTTTCTCTCTCTTGCGCTCCCTCTCTCTCTTTTGCTCGCTCTCTCTTTCTCTCTCTCTTTTTTTTTCGCTCGCTCTCTCTTTCTCTATCTTTCTCTTGCTCTCCCTCTCTCGCTCTCTCTCTTTTGCTCGCTCTCTCTTTCTCTCTTTCTTTTTCTCTCTCTCTTTCTCTTTCTTGCTCTCCCTCTCTCTCGCTCTTGCTTTCTCTTTTGCTCGCTCTCTTTCTCTTGTACTCTCTTTCTCTCTCTTGCTCGCTCTCTCTCTCTCTCTCTCTCTCTCTCTCTCTCTCTCTCTCTCTCTCTCTCAGCCATTTGATGAGACAGGTCGCAGGATCTCCTCTGTGTTGAGCAGTACAATAGGGTTACGGCTGTTCTCCGGATTAGATGATGGAACAGGACACACTGCTGTGGAGCAACTGCTGGACACCTGGCTAGAAGAAGGAGTAGATAACAGCTCTGAGATCCTGCAGGTCACACACAGCACGCTAACTACACTGCACAGACATACACTGATCAGTCATAACACTTAAACCAGCTGCTGAAACAGCTCTGATCTTCGAAAGCATGACTTTGAGAACACCTCTGAAGGTGTGCTGTGGTTTCTATTAACGCCAGTTTTTGCAGTGTAGCATTATCCAGTGTGTGTTCTAACACATGTTTCTTAGCCAACATGATTTTTTTTGTTTGTTTTTTAGCCACAGTTCTTTTGCGGGACCGTGAACTGATTGTTCACTTGCTCCCTAATATATCCCACCCCATTGTGAGGTGCCTCTGTATTGAGATAATCAGTGTCAGAGGTTTTAATTTTGTGACTGATCGATGTATACTAATGTATATGCGTCTTATATATAACAGATGCTTGCTATGCTATGTATTCATACTAAGACACCCCATTGTAGATCCTCTGCATGCGTGTTTGTAATCACATACATGCTAATGGCAGGACTTTCTAATAACAGCTGGCTCAATATTGTTTGCTTCTAACAGTTGAATGTGTTTCTATATTTTAATATAGCGTGTGTGTGTCTGTGTGTGTGTCTGTGTGTGTAGGCTCTGGATTTCAGTCTGGAAGGCAAGGTGAATCTGAGTGAGCTGACTGCAGCTTTAGAGAATGAACTTTTGATCACCAAGAACTCCATTCATCAGGCAGCTCTAGTGAGCTTTAAAGCTGAGATCAGACACCTGGTGTAAGTCTTCAAGACCGTGCCCACATTTTGTTAAAAATCAGATGGTTGACCTAAAGCTTGAGAAAGGTGGTATGATCAGTAACTTTTTGCTTGTTTATGCACTTTGATATGATTGCAACAGTGAGCGTGTGGATTTGGAGCTGCGGGAGAAGGAGAAGATCCACTCTGACCTGGAAAAAGCAGAGAAGCTCAAATCGCAGCTGGCCTCTGATGTGGATGAACATCATTCTGCCATCGAACGCATCAATGATCTGAACTTGCGGTGACTTTCTCTTGATGTTTCACTTTTAACACAAAGGCCACAGTGACGTTTTTCAATGAAGTCACTTAACACAAACGGCTAATACTTTTGTTTGTGTCTGCAGTAAGTTGGAGCAGGAACATAAGGACCGTATGGCTGCTCTGAGGGTAGAGATGAGCAAGGAGGTGGAGCTTGTGCAGCAACAGGCCATTCAGCAGAGAGAAGAACTGGAACAGGAGATCAGGAGAATCAGAGATGATGAAACCTTCGTTAGAGAACACCTCACTCTGACCATTAAAGTAATCACTAAGCACTGCCACTCTCTACTGCACTTTACAGGCTTGGTTAAAAAATAAATGGCCTTGAAGGTTCACAGTGACTGGTCATATGTTTGTATCTTCACTAAAAAGCAATTAAAACACATTAAATAAACATTAAATGAAACATTAAACAAATGTTATTCAGTAGGACATAATTAGCTCTCTAACAAACACGCCTGGTTTTGGAATATTCAGGAGAATGGGCGCTTGCAGGCAGAGCTGCTGGACAGCACTGAGCGGCTGATGGAAGCCGAGGCCCAGCTGAGTAAACTGCAGAAAAACTTGGACAGTGTGCTGAAGGAGAAGGTACTTGTCTCTACAGCTGGGTGATATGATATTCACTGTTATTGTGTTTTAAGTTTTAAGAATATGTACAATACATATGCTTAGGAAAGCATAAAGAATCTGAAAAGCTACATGACAGTAAAATTAAGCCGGCTTAGTTTGTGCAGCACCGCGTGTGTTGAATCAGCAGATTCACCATCAGATTGTAATAGTTTATTCTGTTAACTCATGAGGGTTTTATTTCTGTTTAACTTAACACATGTTCGGAAGATACATGTAATGGATCATTATATATATATATTTTAAGTAATGTTACACTGTGATGTTAGTAGTTTTACTGTTATTTGTTATGTACACACTGTTAACATCTTTGTTTGTGTGTATGTAGTTTGGTGATTTGGATATGAACAATGCAGAGTTCTACCGCCAGGAGGAGCGTCTGAGGCAGCTTCGCAGCAACTATGAGGAGCAGTGTCGGGTTAGAACCCTTATCTTGTTATATTCTCTCTTTGTGTGTGTGTGTGTGTGTGTGTATTAATACATTGTTATGTATGTTGTAGGAACTGCAGGATCGTATAGATGAGTTGCAGGCTCAGTTAGAGGAGTTTCGTGCCTTAGGCCGTGCTCCCCAGACGTCCCTCATGCCCTCTCTGTCTGATGAGCTGGACAGCAAAAGCCCTGGGATGGAGTCAGACCAAGGTATATTTGAATCTTTTTTCTCTCTCTCTCTCGTTAAAGTAGAACTACAGATCCTCTAAAGCAGGACTGAAGCAGGACCACAGCCCATAAAAGAATTGATCCAATTATTCAAAGTGCAAACAGACATATAATATAATAATCAGTAATCGTTGCAGTCTATCCAATTTTGCTTGATTGAATAGTCACACAAATCTCTCTATCCGGTCATGTTTTGGTAATGTGCTTGGACACTGAAAATAGAAATAGAGCCAGATATATATTTTAATTTTGTTGCTTGAAAAGCTTGACCTAAACATGTTTGTTTGATTTGTGCATCAATATCCCAAGATTGTCTTTTAAAACTGTTTGTTTTAAATATATTTTTATAAAGCTTTTTTAGTAAAAAAAAAGTACCCAGTATCCCCTCCAGTACCACCAGTTAAAAGTTAAAAAGCGCTGCTCCACTAAATAGATCATGAGTGCACTTCATCTGCAGAGAATCGGAATGCATTTAGAAGAATTAAATGGCCGTAAAATGTGGATCATATATAAGTTGTGGACCATTTTGTACATCCTGTGTGCTCTTGTGAGACCCTGATCTGTAGGCATGTTTGTAGGCCTTGGTTCTGAAGAAGGGCAGCCCTTTAACATGAGTCTAGAAGCAGAGATGATGCTGGAGCAGCTGAAGGAACAGCACGTCCGAGAGATGGAGAACATCCGAGCACAGCTAGACTGCACGGTAAGACCTGCACTCAAGCACACAATGAACTGTAATAAAATGAAGCTAACATAATATTTGGATAAACTCTTGACAATTGGGTCCTACAGCTAAACAAGTGCCAGCACAAACTGGAGGAACAAAAGGCTACCCATGGGGAGGAGAGGACTCGACTCTTGTTACAGCACCAACAGGAGGTGCAGACACTAAGAGAAGAGGTGGCTGAAGCGCTGGAGAGAGGTCGCAGCCTGCAAGTGCAACTGGAACAGGAAAGACGCAGCATGGAGGTCCGGCAGGAGGCCGAACGTGCTGAACTACATGCACTCCATCAACAAGAGCTGAGCTCCCTCAGCCAGGAGGTGCAGGACGCCAGGTACTGTGCATTGCAATTAGAAGAGCAGCTCCAAAAGCAGGAGGAGAAAAGCGTGAAAGAGGGAGACGATCTGAGCAGGGCTCATGCAGAAGAGCATAGCCTGATGGAACTGCAGCATAAGGAGACTCTAGCGTCCGCTGTGCAGGAGGAGAGAGAAAGGTTGCAGGTTGAAAGAGAGGAGGCAGAGAAAACGCTTGCAGAGGAGTGGGAGAGGGAGAAGCAGCATCTGAAAGAGACCTATGAGAAGGAGCTAGAGGAGATGAAGCAGAGAGCTGAGCAGGATCGAGTGGAGTTGGAGAAAAGGCTTGAGGACGAGTGGGAGAAAGAGAAGCAGCAGCTGGAGGAGAGCAATAAGGCAGCACTTCAGACAGTACTGGAGGAAGAACTGGTACATTTGCTGAAAGAGCAAGAGGACAGAGAGAGGAAGCTCACGGCGCAGTTGGAGGAAGAGCGTACTCTTCTAGAGGAGAAGCACAGTGCTGAGCTGGGGCAGAGAATCCAGCAGGAGAAGGAGCAAGCACAGGCCATGATGGAGGAGGCAGAGTGTAAGAGGATGAAAGAGTGGGAGAGAGAGAAGACTCTACTACAGAAGCAGTGTGACAAAGAGCTGCAGGCCAGGCTAGAAGAAGAGAGCGAGAGGCTTCAGGCAGAGAGAGAGGAGCAGGAAAGGAGATTTCAGCAAGCACTGGATGAGGAGCAGAGGAGAATGGAGGAGGCACACAGGGAGGCCATGCAGGAGCTGAGCATGAAACACAGTGAAGAGAGGGAGAGACTTGGCTGCATGCTGGAGAAACTTCGTACAGACATTGGAGAGGAGAGGTAAGATATGCACAACCATGCCTGCTCAGATTTGTAATAATTATGGTTGTTTGTCAATTGGAGTTTTAAAAAAAACTTTCCACATAGTAGGAGTGTAAAATCCTTAAATCTTAATATGACAAACCTATTTTTGGAATGTTGGAGTCAATTAAGGCTGTCACCAGTTTTATCACAAGACCAGTAAAGACACTTTGCTTTTATTTCAAAGGTGTGCACCACCTTTTTAATAGCAAGGAATACAACTCGATACAGAGGGAAATTCTCAGCTGAAATTGTAATAGACTATGGAATTGCAATTAAAAAATGCATAAATATACATTCATAGAAATAAGGCATATAAAAGCCTAATTATACCAACTAATGACGTAACATCATTTCTGAACGATGATTATTTAACAATACATACACACTTCCATATTGTCACTCTTGTCTGGCTAGGAAGAACTCATATCGACTTGCTTAGCTTTGCGGTGATTCAGTGGATACCATGTTTATTATACACATTCAAAACTAATCACTAAGCCAAGCTGACTAATAGATATAACTATTGTCATTTGAACAGCTTGTGGTATGGTCTGTAGCCTGATCTTTGTGTACTCTTTTTATATTAATATTGATTGTAGTGAATGATCAAATGTAACATGGTGGATATAGTGATGAACCAAATTGTTTCTTAATGAATCATAACTGAATTGGCCAGTGATTTTAAACTACATAATAGACAAAGGTGAGTATTGATGTAGGCAGATGTTTTGAATTGTTTAACCTTACTGATTGGCCATGCACAGGATGGAGTTACAGAACCAGTTCTCCCAGCGAATCAAAGAGGTTGAGGCTCGTTTCTCTGGTGACCAGGAAGCGGTGTCTGAGCGTTTTCAGGCAGATGTATGTAAGCTGGAACGGCACTACCAGAGTGAACTGGCGGCGCTCACCCGGCGCCATGCTGCAGACCGTGCCCGATGGGAGGAGGAGATGGAAGCTGCAGTCCAGGAGGCAGAGCAGCAAAGGAGACTCCTGCGAGAAGCTCTACAGCTAGAAAGAGAAAGCATGCTTCAGGAGTTCACGCAGGAGCAAGAGAGACTGAAACACAGCCATGCGGCGGACGTGGAGGCTCTGAGAGAAAAGAACTTGCAGCTGCAGAACGAACTGGAGAACTTTGTTAGCCTTGCTCAGACCAAGGAGATTGAGCTCAGCCGTCAGCTCAATGAGCTGCACAATCGGCTGCAGGAGAATCTGGAGGCAAAAGACACATTGCTGGCACACACCGAATACAGGGCTGAAGAGCTTGAGCAACTGCTTACACAGGCTACTCATGACTTTGCCCAAGAGAGGGCAGAGCTACAGAACAGCCTCTCGGGGCTGGAAGGCCGGCATGCCGAGATGCTCTTAAAGGCTGAGAGACAGGTCCAGGAGCAAAGCGATTTGCTTGCAGAACGAGATGAGCTGAGACAGAAGATGGAGGAGGTGGAGAAAGTCCTCCACCAGGCAGTAGAAGACTTTCACTACGAGCGTCTGGAACTGCAGGGCATCATGGCTGTGCTGGAAGAGAAGCTGAAGGAGAGTGAATGCATGGTGATGATGAAAGAGGAACAGAGAACAACATTGTTGGCTGAGAGAGACAGGCTGGTGCTTAGAGTTCTGCAGATGGAGTCTGAGCTTGGAGAAGCCAACAGAAGAATGGCTGCAAGTAAGCAAGAGGTCCCTCTTACTGATCTTCCCACTGAGGTGGGGATGGAGTTTCTCACTGAGAATTTCATCGTCACATATTCACATGAAGAAGAGACAGCTGATCATCACTCGGAGGACTTTAGTGTTCTAGGAGAAGATTCCCCATCGGCACAAGACGAGGAACTCGAAGGAGAGTTACTCATGCAAAAGGAGAACTCGGGAGACTTTGAAGATACCCAGACTGTCAGTGTTCACATGCTGAAAATCTGCAATGCTGAGATTTTGAATTGTCCTGAGGATGTCTGTATAGACAGTACTAAGAAAATAGAGGAGGGCTGCTTCAGTGAAGCCAATGTAGTGCAGCAGGAGCCAGATGAGCCCCACAACCTCGATGAGCCAGGCAGTACAGACACAGCAGAAAGCACTGATGAGGCCACTGTGGCTTTTGCTGTTCAAAGTTTAGCTATCATTGAAGAAAAGGAAGAGCTTGATACAGATCACGAGGGTTTGGACTCTAATGATGGCACTAAGTCTACCAGTGAAGTTATCCAAACTACAATAGTTTCCAGTGATTTAATTATCTCCAACAGTGTAGCTGGGGAGGATTCTGAGGTTAGAGAACCAGAAGAAGAGTTTCCAGGGATTGGAACAGAAGGTGCAGGACTTTTTGAATCCCCTGAGGATGAAGTAGATTGTTTAGAAGAGGACAAAGTTGCAGAGAAAGACAAAAAGGCACATGTTGTCAATCCAACAGCGGAACTAGATGCTGAACTTGCTTTGGCAGAGCTTGATGGTAGTACAGTGAGTGTCACTGAAATGAGTATGGAGTTTGAAAATAGTGCTGAGTTGGATGGTGTAGGGGGTGAGGAAATGGCTGTGGATGATCTTGGTATAGCTGGAGAAGTGGAAGGTGATGCTAATATTACGACCAGCCTAGATCAGCCTAGAGCTGTCAAAAAAAATGGGGGCCTTGCATTTATGATTTGTGCTGTGAGTGAGGAAGAATTCAGTAACCTGCAGGATATGGATCACACTGATGATTTGATGATTGATGAGGGAGTAGTTGCCCATTGTACCGTTGCCACTGGTTTCCAAAACCTTGAGGAGAATGGGGATGAACCAAGAATGACTGACACAGTGGAAGACGATCATGCCAAAGAAAATGAAGCCCCTGATAGTCCAAAGGTCATCAATGATGTAGCAGTAGCTGACAATATCGAAGAGGCAGATAAAGTTGAGCTTGCAGATCAGCATGACGGTGAAGCCTCGTGTTGCAAAGCTTCACGTCCACATAGTCTTGAACTTCAGGATAAGACGGACATGAAAGATGGGATTGACGATAGCATTTTTTTCGCACCTCAAGACTCCCCTGAAGCTACTGAGAGCGTGGTACAAAAGCAGCAAGAAGAAACTCCACATGAGAGCGGTGGATGTGCTCGCGAGCTCTTGGAGCTGCAGGAAATTGCGGTGCAGTTCAGAGACCAGAGCAGCCTGTTGGAGGTGCTTCAGGATCAGTACAGCAGTGCAGTGGAGCAAAACCTCTGTTTACAAGAGAAGCTGGCCCGGCTGCAGCAGCACACTGACGAGTTAGAGCTGCTCCTGGACCTGAACAGTGGGAGCCGTGATCTCAGGCTGGAGCTGGTCACCATGGCAGCCCAGGCTAAAGAACTGGAAATTAAAGAGCTTGAGCTTGCTGAACTTCAGAAGGGCTATGAGGAGTGTATTTGTGAGAATGTGCAGTTATCAGAACAGAACAGGAAACTCGAGAAGAAAATGCAGAACCTGGAGAGCAAGATGCACAACGTTCAGGAGTTTCATAAACAACAGACAAACCTGCTGGAGGAGATTGCAAGGATGCGTGAGCAAAATGCTAAGCTGAGCACGACCGTGCAGGATTTGGAAAAGCAGGATGAAATCATGCTGGCTCTGCAGCAGGATGCTGAATCCTCAGACACATCAGACGACTCCTTCATGGACGGGTCCTGGGCTTCAGAGAAGATCACTGCAGTGTCGGAGTTGGAAGACTGCTGTTCGGAGTTTGAGAAACAGAACTCGCGCCTGCGCTCAGCACTGACCCACCTGCAAGAGAAGTCCCTTAGAATCCGTGAGAGGATGCAGGATCATAGGTATTGTAAATGGCCACCTTTGGTCACCTGTGCCTGTCCCAGTAGGAGATCCTACCTCCTCACCTGTTAGCCTACTGGCTAAACCTACTACTACTACTGCTGCTAGCTGTTCTGTGCTTGTTTCATAGCAGGGCTATTAGTCTCCCTTCCATTCTTGCACCACTCTTGCCACAGAAGTAGTCCTCCCAGATGACACCCCTTTGATGCTAGGTCTGCATGACTGGAATAAACCAATAGAATAGTGAAGCTACAAGTACAGTTCTATGTTGTTTAACAGTGTTTTCCACTCCAGTCCTCCAATATTGGGTTGTAGTCTGCTACACATGTTGGGAACCGGAATAGAGCCAAATATGAGAAGTCTCTGAGCATCTCTGAGGACTGGATTAGGAAATGAAATGTGTGTTTCCTCGTAATACTAGAACTATTCTCATGACTTGTCACCCACAGGCCTACGCACATGTGGTGCATGTTGTAAATCTATATCTTTGTTCATCTTGCATGGGATCTCATTCATTAAAAACACTACAGTAGCTTTCCATTGGCTGAAAGCTTTAACTTTGCAATACATTAACTTTTAACCAATTTTGCATTTGAATATGTGAATTACACAGCACCGTAAAAGAGTGTTTCACATGCGATCGTGCATGAAGTGCTGTCGTGGCTCACAGTGAATCCTGGCTGCTTGGGAACAGTTGGCATGATCTCCTTCATATTACGACTGTGTCTGTGTTCTGCACTTAACAATAAGTGCTCTGGGTGTTGCTGTGGGATCAGCAGTGATGCGGATTTGTGCTCTCTGCAGGAGTGAAGCTGGGCGACTGGCTGAGGAAAACCTCATTTTGAGGCAGAAGATTTCTGCGCTGAAGGAAGAGGACCTCAGGGAGAATCAGCATGAGCTACTGTAAGGGGGAGGACTTTGCTCTACACATGCTGCACTAATGTCTATTCTTAAAATCCCTTTAGTTTAAACTACTTATAAATAATCCCTTTCTGTAGAGTCCAAGTAGAGCACTTCCGGAAGGAGAGGAGTGCTGCCCAGAAGGTGGCAGATGGTTTGAAGAGACAGGTGAGTGTGTACAAATTAGTGGTAGGCCGTTATCGGCGTTAATGTGAGACTAATACTATGAGTGTCCCAACCCAACTTTGTGAATAGATTAACGGCGATATTTTTTTATCACCCGATTATCGGAGCTGGGTCTATACTACGCAAGCTATGATGACTTTCACCTTGATTTTTTAGCCCAGATGTATACCTCACCGAATTGCACTGTAGGGGCGAGAACGAGTCTTCTACGTCACTAGGATGGAAAGACAAGGGTGGCTTAGCCCCAGGGCTGTAGGAATGAATTGGCGTGTATAGAGGGCTGAACTTTTCACCAAACCTTTCCTTTCACTTAAGGAAACAAGTAAAGTTAAGCAGTGAACAGTTATGGACACTCATAGT
>JBBPDB010032982.1:0-11764 GCA_037974465.1 Brachypetersius altus | reverse complement strand
GTAGTGGTGGTAGTACTAGTAGTAGTAGTAGTAGTAGTAGGAGTAGTAGTAGTAGTAGTGGAATTATATGTGATTACCTAGTAAAAATAGTAGTAGTAGTAGTAGTAGTGGTGGTGGTAGTAGTGGTAGCAGTAGTAGTAGTAGTAGTAGTAGTAGTAGTAGTAGTAGTAGTAGTAATAGTAGTCATAGTAGTGGTAGTAGTAGTAGTGGAATTATATGTGATTGCCTAGTAACAATAGTAGTAGTAGTAGTAGTAGAGGTAATGGTAGTGGTAGTAGTAGTAGTAGTAGTAGTAGTAGTAGTAGTAGTGGTGGTGGTAGTAGTAGTAGCAGTAGTAGTAGTAGTGGTGGTTGTAGCACTAGTGGTAGTAGTAGTAGTGGTGATGGTGGTAGTACTAGTGGTAGTAGTAGTAGTAGTGGTAGTAGTAGTAGTGGTAGTAGTAGTAGTAGTAGTAGTAGTAGTAGTAGTAGTAGTGGTAGTAGTAGTAGTAGTGGTAGTAGTAGTGGTAGTAGTAGTAGTAGTAGTGGTAGTAGTAGTAGTAGTAGTGGTAGTAGTAGTAGTAGTAGTAGTAGTAGTGGTGGTGGTGGTGGTGGTAGTAGTAGTAGTAGTAGTAGTAGTAATAGTAGTAGTAGCAGTAGTAGTAATAGTAGTAGTAGTAGTGGTAGTGGTAGTGGTAGTGGAATTATAGGTGATTGCCTAGTAACAATAGTAGTAGTATATCATTTTTATTTTAACAAGTTTTGTCTTGGATTAAGAATTGTGCCGTGAGGACATACGCACCAAATAAGCGAAAGCTTATCTTTTATATGTGGAAGGTGTTATAAAATCACAGGTTAGTTTAGGTAGTTGTAAAGATTGCTGAAATAGACAGATCAATGGATTAGAGCTTCAATACAGACATAACATTATTGTTTTTATCATAATATGTGGCTGGATGCAGCATGAATTCTTTACAAATATTAACAGTCCTTCCCCACATCTATCTCTAAACCAACAGAGCTTATTCCAGGCAGCGAGCAGCCGTCAGTCCCAGAGGGGCTGTGGTAGGCATGTCGGATTTCAGCTTGGCTGCATCTGCCTTGGCCGGCACAAATCTTTGCTCTTGTCCTCAGCCTGAGTCACTAACCCACTTAGGATGATTTCCTGCGGCAGAAAGCAGCGCAGCACGTGAGGGCTTTTCCCGTTTCATCTCTCCATTCCCCCCGCCGCACGTGCCTGCCAGATGGTGTCCTCCTCATCTGCCTTTGGACCTGCCTGGCTGAACGAGGCTATGAGGAAAGGTCCCTACATTCTCCCGCCCTAAAATTGTTTGGACTTAGATGTAGACGCTTAAGTAGACGATGTTTGACATAAAACATATGACACTTTTTTGTGTTTCACCGTACACATTAGTGTACATTAATGCTATCCACTTTGGAAATCAAGATCTGCCTTATTTCCAACTTTTAAAACATAGGCATATGTAAACCATAAGTGCAATGCCACATGAATGCCTCTTTGTGAACCGAATAAAATGGATTGGATCATGTTTTGCCCTCTACAGCACTAAACAGTACAAATATTAGGGTGTGATGCTGTTTACTAATGTTTAGTACTTCAGTGGAAATCCAGACAGTAGACAAAAGTATTGGGACACTTGACCATTACACCAACAGGGACTTTAATGACATGGCATTCAAATACATACTTTAATTTGGAGTTGCATCTATAAGCACGTCCACTTTTCTTGGAAGGCTTTCCACAAGATTTTGGAGTTCATCCCAAAGGTGCTGGATGGGGTTGAGGTCAGGACTCTGTGAGGGGCCAGTCAAGTTCTTCCACAACAAACACATCCAACCATGTCTTTTTGATTCTCGATTTGTGCACTGGGGCACAGTCGTGCTGGAATAGAAATGGTTCTTTTCAAAACTTTGTGTACACAAAGATGGAACCATGACGTTCTCCAAAACATCTTGGTCAGCTGAAACATTAAGATTGCCCTTCACTGGAAGCTATGGGGTCCAAGAAAAACAGGTGTGTCCCAATATTTTTGTCCACATAGTGTAAATTCTACAACACACACAAGAGAGTGATTCCAGTATGATGAAACCCTGGAACCTGAGCCCAGTAACCTGTAATGTTGCTCTAAAGTCCATTTTCTGTGGGCTAGTCTATGGCTGCTCTGCCTCTAGTCAGTGGAAAACCTGTTCTTCTTGCTTTGTTTTTTTCTTGTCTAGACAGGATAATGAAGCCAGACTATGTTGTACAGACTCATTTTCAGTGTAAGCATATTTTTGCTTGTTCGTCCGTGTTATAAATATTTGTGTCACAGCCAGGGTCATGCCAAAATATTAATAGGCTATGAATTTAGACATTGTCTACACTGAGCTCCCTTCAGGGATGTTTCTAGACATAAAGCTCTACAGGGGCACAGCCCCCCACCATTATCTATATCATTGTTTTAGAAAGCCTGCTGTGTATGAAATTAGTATGTGCTATTCCAGCTTCCCTTGCTGAGCTCATATTATTGCCACTGCTATACTCCTACTAAAGCAACAACCGGGAAAGGTAACAGTGTAGGCAAATAATGACAAAAGCTTACTCAAGTCTGTTTTACTCATTGCATTATTGCCTTAGTCTGCAATAATAATAATAAATAGATTATATTAGATTATATTAGATTGACTTTATTAATCACACAATGGGGAAATTTCCTGAGAAACAGCAGCAGTAGTGAGAAAGACAGTTTAACAGGATCTGTAGGATCAAAAGTAACGATATAAGAACAAAGAAAGATCAATATAAAACAATAAACAATTTCTCACTGTATAAATATAAGTAAGTATATGGGTGAACAGCATATACACAGCGCAAGTTAAGTGGATGAATAATAATAATAATAATAATAATAATAATAACAAACGAGGTTCACCCAGGAAGCAGTGTGTGGGGATGATACCTTGCTCAACAGGTACCTCAGGTGATGACACTAGCAGTGTTGGGATTCAAACCCATAGTGCTGGGATTCAAACCCTGACCAACAAGGCCACCGGCTGCTCATTTATGTGTGTGTGTATATGTATAGATGAGAAATAATAATAATTACAGTTTCAGAGGGACGTTTCAATCAGGTTTTTTTTTTGAAAGCTGAACGTGCAACATCTTATTCGATCTTCTTATCAGAGGTTTTTTTTAGACCCCCGCTCGAACACCAGTACAGATATTCCCCTAAACCCCGCCCCTTCGCCATGATTGGCTAGCAGAACCTCGTGCTTCAGAACTGACTGCCAGTGCACATGCAGAGACAGGCCGCCTGTCGCACTTCTCAGTGATTGGCTGGTGGCGATGCATCGGGGCTCTTTTATTGGTTAGTGGTCAAGAGGGCGGGACTTGTGTAAACACGGGGGAAAGAGCGAAGCGCGTGCAGCTCCAGTAAACAGTCAGTGCCAAGTTTCGGGTGTGACGTCAGTCTCCAGCACTCTCCGGGAAGTCTGATTCACTTATGGCGAACCGATTCTTTCGAACAGTCTGATTCAATGACTCGAACGTCTAGTCAACATCTTCATTTTCAACGGTGTTAAATCCAGGCGGATCGTCCAATGTTTCCATTCAGAACATCTTGGCCTTTTAGGGACAACCTTTCGTCTGGCCACCCCCTCTCCGACCCCCCCTTCTTAGTCACAACATACACTCTTGTGGCAAAAGTATTTTCACGCCTGACCTCACCAACAGGAATTTTAATGACATTGCATTCAAAGACTTTAATGGACCTGGTTCCTCCATTGCAGCTTCCACTCTTCTCAGAAGGCTTTCCATAAGATGTTGGAGTGTTTCTGTGGGAAATGTGTGCCCATTCATTCTGTAGTGCATAAATGAGGTCAGGCGCTGATGCTGGATGAGAAGGCCTGGCTCGCAATCTCCATTCCAGTTCTTCCCAAAGCTGTTGGATGGGATTATGGACCTTGCTTTGTGCTAATGTGGCACAGTCATGCAGAAAAGAGTCTTCCCCAAATTGTGTCCATAAAGTTGAAAGAATGGCATTGCTTAAAATGATATCCTGAAGCATTAAGATTGCCCTTCACTGGAGCTAAGGGGCCTAGCCCAGACCTTGAATTAAGAATTGTGCCCCAAAACTTTTCTCCATATAGTTTACATTTATGCAAGAATATTTGTCAAATCAATACGTTTTACGATGAACACAATGTAACTATATACAGGGACATACAGTGAATAAAAACAAAGAAAACTTAAAAAGAAACACAGATAATGGGACTCTATGTGAAGGAACCCTGTTTGCAAAAAGAGACCATCATGAAAACAGTCTTCTAGATGAGAGATCTGGGAGTCGGCTGGACTGATTGAGTGGAATGAATCGGTTCACAGAAACCCGACTCGTTCACGATTCACTCAAGTCCTGCCCGACAGCCCGGCTTTGCTGCAGAAGACACAGAGGACCAGGGGAGCGAGCAAACAGCCAACACTCCCTCAGCCCTCGGATCCATCATCGCTATGGGAATGACAGCACTGGGCCAGGACGAAGACGCGCTCCCTGCTCTCCCCCCAAACCTGGCTCTCTCCATAACACAGACTATAAAAAGCTGGACCTGGCTGCAGCAGTAGGAGAGGCTCGATCCCCCTGCACCATGCGGGTGCCCCCTGATGCTCTCGACGCAGAGATGCTCCACCTGTGCTAGAAAAGTCTCCCCACCCCGACTGTTAAGAAAGCGGGGCATGTTTTGAGAAGAATTGCAGGATTTTGAAAACACTCCGGGAGGAAAATGTCGATCATCTGTTTGTCTCTAACGGTAAGTCACTGACACTTCTGTATTTTTTCACCCTCATTTTTATGGGATCTCCCGTCCTGAGAATATTCTCGCTGGACTTAAAGGGACAGTGTCCGAGGAGTCTTTGTGTAAATGTCACATTTCTCATCACAATAAAACAGTCTTAAGAGAATACAGCTAGAAGTAAAAGAGCAATATTAACAGACATGGCAGCTTGTCTCCAGTGAGAGGCTGCTGCTGTTGTTTTTGGGCACAGAAGCTGACAAAGGCCACTGCTGTCTTTTGTTCAGCCTGTGATGAGGAAAACGCTGCTAACAGCCTCTTTGCTTTATTTATTTTAGCATAGTGCTCTTGAAATGAGCCTGGAGTAAATTCATATGATATATAGATCATCAATAAATACATATAATATATTGTTTTCCTTTGGCACTGGTTTGTAATAGTGTCATATTATAAATTACGCCCTTTCATGAACAAGTATGGTGTTGCTTTGTGATCATTTTTGACCCCACACTGTTCTGCGTGTGATTTATCCTACCTGAAAACATGTAAATAAATAAATAAATAAATATTATGACTGCAGCATGTTTTCAGGCTTTTCTGGGCCATGCACTGGCCGATGAAAGCAGAGGACCTCCTGCCCAGTGAATAAAATGGACGTGAATAGCTTCAGGCCGAGGTTGTTTGTTCACATTGTCACCCTTAAGTTATGACGTGTAGCAACAGGTGTGTTGTTTTTTTTTTCTGGTTCCCGAGAGGAGAATATTGATTCCATCAGGTCTGAGATTTTACTATGTGGTTCTAATGACTGGGAAGGATCATCCTCAGTGCCTCCATGAACACATGCATCCTTGAATTAAAAGTTGCTTCACAAGGCGTTGAGTGTTTTTGCCCGTTACTGGAGCGGGTTGCGGCATAGGTGCAATTTAAAAGTGATGTCAGAAATAGCAAAACAATTTCTCCAGAAAGAGCTGGCCTCGCGTTTCCAGCGTCCATTTCGCTTCTCCTTAGCGAACACAATATACACATCCAAGGAAGCCCTACTACCCCCAACACACCCCCCACCACTAGATCCTTGTGCATACTATGAACTATGGTAAATAAATGTCGATTTTTTTTACAATATAGAAAACCCCGATCAGTTGAAATGCTTCTATAAGTGATACATGGCATTTAAAACATTTCCACACGAATAAGAAACATTAAAATATACATTTACTGAAGTTTACAGACTGACATAACATGCATTAAAGTAAATACACAACATAAACACTATTAGGAGGGGTTTTTGAGATAGCTAAGGGCTCGATGGGGGGGAGGGGTGGTGGGAGTAGGGGATAGAAAACATAATATTTCAAATTTTAGGGGGAGGTGAAACAAAAATAATAATTTTTATATCCTGTTTGCTTTTAAAGGAGCCACATCTGTTAAACCAGGTATAAAATGATTCATGTTTGCAAGATGACAGCAAACAAAAAGAAGGTGGGGCTGCGGATGTGCTTATTTCTAATAGCTCTTTCCAATTTGTCATGCAGCGCTGCAGTACCATGCTAATGGGCTGAAGCAGCTGTATACCCCACATACACACACACACACACACACACACACACACACACACTCACAGGCTGTGTCTACGTCTCTGTCGGCTCAGCCTCACCCACAGCCCAGCTCTGGGAACTGATGAGTCATTTGAGGCAGAATCTAGAAACTGTTTGAGCTGTCAGGAATAGCTGATGCTTAGTGAATATAGTGAGGACTTAAATATTCAATGTTGTTTTAAAATCCATATCTGTTGAAAATATTCCATAAAACATTTACAGAAGAGTACTAATTAGGGCTGGGCGATTAATCGAAAAGTAATCAAAATTGACATTCAGAACCTATAATCGATCAAATTTTTCCAGGTCGATTATTGCGATTACTGTCTCTTTAAAAACACTACCGCGTGTGGAGTCACGTGACCCCGCTCCGTTATGTTACGTTATTCCGCCGACATGTTGAGCACGGAGAGCTTAAACACTGAGACAACTGAGCAACTTTCATTAATCGTAATCGAGTTAAAACGTTCCATTAATCGAGATTTTTTTTGCACAGCCCTAGCACTAATTACTAATTAATAGATGATCTGTCATGTCACATTTCATCAGATTTTCTGCCTTGGCCTCTGGCACTGAAGAATATTCATTTAGCATGAATTGGGGCAGTGCTGAGCAACCTTTAAATTATATTGTACTTGGACTGAGGCCATGTCCACACAGACACGGCTATTTCTGAAAATGTACGTTTTCGTCCACACGTAAACCGCGTACTGGGTCAGTGAAAACGGATGTTTTCGAAAACTCTGACCAAAGTACGTGCTGACAAAAATATAAAGAAGGTTTTGAAAAACGGACCGTTTCGCGTCTTACTGTGTGATCCTCATATGACGTCGCAGTATGTGCTGTGTTTACATTGCGTTTTCATTTATATTGTGCAAAATGATGTGTGTAAAAATACTACTGCTCTCAACCTCTTTAGACGTTTTGGCAGGTGTCGAATTCACGTGTTAATTTCGATCAATCAATTACAGAAAACAACTTTAAAAAAATAATGCCGATTAGATGGACCACGTGACTTTAACCCGGTCTGGTGCTCTGTTGCTACCCATTGAGATGTGCTACCGCGCTCTTCTGCACTGTCTTGGGCTTCTGAGCTACCTAGCATTCTGAACTCCCTAGCATTACGGTTATCTGTGCTATCTTGTGTTCGGCTCACTGGTTTACGTTGATTAATATCTTAAAAGCTCTTTTAATATGAGTTTATTTTGCTACTCTGGGGTCTGTGTCTTAGCCATCATTACGTAAACATGTTCCTTCAGTAAAGTTTTCTGATACTAAAATGCCCTTTTCTGCAGTTTGCCGAATGCTATCTGAAGCTAGGAAACATGAGGACGGTGTAGAAACATCACAAGCTGTAAGCACGGCACGATTTTAAGTAGCCTGTGTCCTGATTCACTGTAGCTTTTCTTAATGTTAGAACCTGGCTGTAAAAACCGGCTAAAGATCTATCTATCTATCTAGGCTTTTCATTTAAATAAAATATATTTTTCTCAGATAATCTATATTATTTGCCTATTTCTCATTATTAGTTTTATGAACTGTATTAAAGGTAGTCACCAATGCTGTACTGTTTAAGGTTATATCGCCACCTGCTCTTGTTAGCATTTTTTGCGATTGTGTGTGGACAGAGATATTTTTGTGTGGACAGGATTAAAAAAAAACAGAAATACCCGTGTTGACACGACCTAATGGGCAGTATTAAAGAGCACTGTCGTGTGTAATGTCGCCTGATAGGATCAGGTTTAAAGCAGATCCTGAAGATGCAGCCAGAAGGCCCAGCGTTTGATAAGTAAATAAAGATGTATTCAGATGTTCTGTGTAACACTGAGTGCATAACACAGAAGTTGCACTTCTTAAAAGGTTGGAAAGTGATAAACACAAGCGATATACTAAAGCCTTGTCATCCAAGTTTACAAGATGTGTCAGATCCATTCCCTGAAACCACATGAACACAATGAACCACTTACTGTAAATGTATTACTAACACCTAAGGTCCTGTATCACAATGTATGTAAATCATTATAATGTTAAGCACCACTCTGTCAATGAGCATCAGACTGTTACTGTTTTGCAGTAGTATAGTAAATAGTAAATAGAAGAATAGTAGCAATCTTTTTTAACCTACAAAGACCAGTCAGCAGGCCTATTGTTAACTACTAACTACTAACTGGTATAGAGCTCATGCCTTAAGTTATGAATGAATATGGATGCTACTTTTTTTACCAAGGAACCTTGATGTGATTCGGTTTTTACACTGAGCACTTCTTGACCTTTCTCTTCAGATAAACGTCCTGAAAACAATTAATTCCCTATCTTGTTTTGCATGTTCCTCCTTTAGGTGTTTACTGAACAGAAACATCCTCCCTAGTGTCCCTGATCAAACAACAGAGTGGCATTGTGGAATGAGAGTTTTTTTCTTGGTCGTGGGCCCCAGACCAGGCTGGTATTGTTCTACCATCAGCAGAACTGTCCCCCTCTCTGCCCCCTTCAGACCCTGCCTCTTTCTGTGCAGGCTATCGGCTTGCTGCCTTGCTTGGGAAACTTGGTCCTTCTGTTTTTTGTTTTGTTCTTCTTAAAGCCCTGTATTTTTATTGCAGTATATTACATTTATTAATTATTGTAGTTCCCTGCTAATACCAAAGGAAATGCCCATGCATATAGAGTGTAACAGTGTAAACTGTACAGTACGAATACAAGTTTACCATTACATAATGTATTAAGCTGAGATTATTTGGGGACATATTTAAGGTTTACACTATAAAAATGGGGGGGGGTACTACTTTGAATTATACTGTATTTAGTCATTAAGTGGGACAGAGATGTGCAATTTATAGAAAATAAATGGTATTTACATTTACAGTGGCAGTTAGGGCGTAGTTTGTTTTTGTGTTTATTGTAGAACAGGTAAGCATGTATGTGTTTTTGTGAAAGAATTTGAGTTCAGGGGTGTGTTTGTATGTGTGGGTGCAGTTTACAGTCCAGTTCTCATTGAGGACTCTGGTGGCCTGCGGGAAGAAGCTGTTCCCCATTCTGGCAGTGGAGGCCCGTATGCTATGGAACCTTTTGACAGATGGAAGGATGGAGAAGAGGGTCTATGGGGTCTTCCACAATGCTGGTGGCTTTGCAGTGTGTGTGGTGTAAAAATCTGCAACAGCAGGGAGATAACACCTGGTCCTACAGTACAATTCCTGTACCAAGCTGTGATGCAACTACACAGGATGCTTTTTATAGTCCGTGTTTCTTGGTGATGGAGTTGGTGTTGAGGGTCCACGTAAGGTTACCTGCAGTGTGAACATTGAGCAACTATTGATGTTCACTGGAGATCATGGCATTCTCTCCAGAACTCAACAACTGTCTCTTTTGATTTTTTCATATTCAGAGACAGGTTGCTGGCTGTGCACCAGTCCGTTAGCCTTTCCGCTCTCTCTGTACACTACCTCATCATTTTCACTGAACAAACCCACTACTGCCATGTCATAAGTGAACTTGATGATGTAGTTTGAGCTGTGCACATGGATTAAAGTTCTCCGTTGCTACGAGGGATTTCCGTCAACTGAGGGCACTAAAGGGTAGTAGTGAGATTGATGCAGATCCAAAGGAAAAAAAAGTGGAGAACGAGGGGTGGAGCTGAACAAGCTTCGGCAGACAAAGTTCTGGAAAGGCTGTCTTTTTTCTTTGGTTTGAATACGATTTAATTATTTTTCCTAAAAATAAAAACATTATGGATTTGGCGGTTCTCTTAAACACTGACGGCTGCGGAGTAGCTACTGGCTGTTTCTCGCTGCAAAACAAAGACGAGATCAGCAAAAGGGTTTCTTGTTGCCTGACGCTTCCAATAATAGCAATAATATAACAATTGTTACAAAGTAACAATAATAGGCTAGTAGTAGTATATTTTACATTTTTAAAAAAGATCGTAATAGAACGGAAGTTCTAAGATTGGAAGTCAGTAGTGTGTCATGAAGGGTCTCATTCGCTAATAGTAGCTAAAACAGGTCTGAGAACAGCAGAGTAAAACCCATCGCTTAAATAGATAAAGAAGCCAAAACTCTGAAGCTTGATATTCAGGACAGTGGCTCCGGTGTTGCGAGTGCTGCAAGAGCTTATGGTCCGTTAAAATAAATAAATAACAGCAGTTTTGGAGTCTGTTTTCTTGCTGTTAACAGAGGAGTGGCAGTGGCAAGTAGTGTTGTGTCGTTCGCGATCTTTTACGTGAACGTACTGAACCCAATCACTTGAGGAAGTAAAATACACTGCTCACACTCCCCACGCCCCGCCCCACCAATGCCCCAGTCGACCCAAGCCCCCCACCGTTAACGCCCCCCGTCATCTCTTTCATCAGATGAATTGTTTTTGCTTCAATACATGTGTGCATTGCTGCGCAGTAATAGGCCACGCCATCAGGAAGTCTAGGATCGAGTTACAGAGGCAGATGTTCAGGCCCAGCAGTCTCACCTTTCCTTTCAGATGCTGAGGAATGAGGGTGCTGAATGTCGAACGGAAATCTATGAGCAGCATTCTCATATAAGTGTCCTTTTTGTCCAGATGGGTGATGACCATGTGAGGATCATGGTGAAAGCATAATCTGTTGAATGGTTGGACAGTATGCAAACTGTAGGGGGTCCAGCACAGGGGGGGTAGCTGTGCCTAATGACCAGAGGCAGATTTAGGAATGGGTGCCATGGGCAGCAGCCCGGAGTGGTGGTTAGAAAAAAATGGCGAGGGTGTTCAGAGAGTTTGTTTGGGTGATGATGGGTGTGAGTGTGACATGATGGCAGTCCTTGAGGAAAGACGCTTTGAAGCACTTTGGAATGACCATGGTACTCATAGAATTTGAAGATGTCTGTAAGGACACCTGCCAGCTGGTCTGCACCTCCAGAACAAGCACATGGCCTGGAATGTTGTCCTGTTCAGAGGCCTTCTGTGGGTTGACTCTGAGGAGAAGTCCTCCTGGTTGTTTCAGGGATGGGTAGTCGTCTCACTGCATTGACGTTTTATGCTGTGCACCAGAGCTTTTCAGCAGACCAGGAAGGGCGGCCTCACCATCACAGGCAGGTGGAGAGGTCTTATGATTGATGATGTCCCAGATGTCCTATCATATGCACTGTTTGTTACCAGTCTCCTGGAAGTGGCCATGAATTTCGTGCACACTTCGCTGTTGTGATGGCCTGGGACAGGTTGGCCCTTGCTGTTCTCAGGGCGGTTTATATATTAATATATTATTCTTTAACCTAAGTATTAATGTAGCTAAACAAAATTAACTTCATAGTCAACTGAATTCCGATCTGTATGCTCGACATAACGTAACATAACGGAGCAGGGTCACGTGTAGTCTCGCGTAGC
Organism: Brachypetersius altus; assembly: GCA_037974465.1. Classification (NCBI taxonomy): domain Eukaryota; kingdom Metazoa; phylum Chordata; class Actinopteri; order Characiformes; family Alestidae; genus Brachypetersius; species Brachypetersius altus. The sequence continues at coordinate 60 of JBBPDB010032982.1, read as the reverse complement.
CAGACCTTCAGACTGACGGCTGAAGGTCTGGAATTCATAGCCACTTTCTTTGGCCAAGGC
>JBBPDB010032914.1:0-11768 GCA_037974465.1 Brachypetersius altus | reverse complement strand
ATAGATAGATAGATAGATAGATAGATAGATAGATAGATAGATAGATAGATAGATAGATAGATAGATAGATAGATCTACAATCAAATAAGTAAACAAACAAACGAATAAGTGAACGCTGCACTGGCCGATAGAGGGCGGTGCAGCATCACTAAAGGTGCTGGAGAGCTGAGGTCCCAACATGTTCACACGCGCACATTGTAAAATTGGCCTATCCTCTATTGCAGCACTTACTACAGACTTTCAAACTACAAAGCAATGCCAAGCTTTGGCTGAAGGAATGTAAAGCGTGCAGGACTCTGGACAACTGTTATTGTTGTTATTGTCATTAAAGTTATTAATAATAATTACACTACTACTACAAATAATCATAATCATCGTCATCATAATAATAACCCAACGCAAAGGCTAAATGAAAAATAACCATTGTTAGTTTCGACACACACTCAGTACAGTTCAAATATGGCAGGTTAGCCCTTTTATGGGTGTGATGTCACAACCATGAGTATATTTTATATAGCTATCCATTTTCCAGTTTATCCTCATCCTTGCGAATTGAAGACACAGAGCAATGTTGTTCTGAAGCATTTTAGAATGAGGTATCAATCAAAACAGAGGTCATTTACATATGTTAGTCTGAAAAGAACAGTAAAAAGAACATCACGATTTTTTGGTGATAAACATAATACGGAAAAAATGAAGAAGAATTTATGGAGGGATTCTAGAAGTGGCCAGTGACTGCACATCAGCATCAAGGAGCAACTACAGCCCAGACAGAGACTTATAACGATTCAGTCCATACTGTCATATCAGAATACATGTCAGGAAACAATATGGTGACTTTTCTTGTTGTTTGCTCTGGCATTTCCTGTCCCACCCCTCTGACATAATAATCACCCTCAGACGCTTCCTTCTTCCTTTAGCCTGAGTGACAGCAGCAGCTCTGTCTGTCAAGACATGACATACAGAATGAACGGGCACAAATTCCCAAAGAACAAAGAACTGCACAAAAATTCAGTTAACAACATTAGACTTTTAATTTATTCAGCCTACTGTTCAATCAAACTATAACTATAAAGCATTTCTAGGCTGTGTTTCGTTTAAAAACCACGAATTGATAGATATATAGGTAAATACAATAGATGATAAAATAGGTAGATAGAGCCACAATTCACCTGCCCTGCATATATTTGGGCTGTGGGAGAAACCAGAGAGCCCGGAGGAAACCCATGCCACTACGAGGAGAACATGCAAACTCCAAACACACACACAAGGTGAGGACCTGGATTCGAACCCCTAACCTAACATTAAAAAAAAATAATAATACAATAAATAGGGGGTGGAATTTGTTCTGTCTCGTTTTGGTACATACATTTTAAATATTAAACAAATAAAAACTCAGTAGTTAGCAATACACACTTTGTTTGGATTTAAAGCTAAACGAGAAGTTTGCTTTATGTTAGATCATTATTATTATTATTGTTGTTGCTGTAGTTGTTCTTATTCGTATTCTTCTTATTATTATATTTCGTTGTTCTCACCCAAATCTCCTAAAAGTCCGGTGGCCATGTTTTATGCCTCTCCCACTGTACGCTCAGCCAATGGGGAGCCGCCTTTGGCAGCGCGCGAGGCTGTTGCGCTCACATCTGGCCAGGGCGCTCGAGCCTTGTCGTCTCCCAGCAACAGAGCTCCGAACACCTCCAGCTTCTCAAAGACTCCTTTAACGACTTTTACTCTTATTATTTACTTTTTACACTTTCAGAGTTTATTCACTTTATTTTTAAATTAAATTCGTGATTTTTCCAACGTAGCCTTTCTATCCGTGCTGTTAGTATGTCCACCGAAGACGCAGCAGCAGCCCTGCAACCGCTGTCTGAGGAGCGGGCGGAGGGGGAACCTCTGGCCGGGGACCAGGCACCCGAACCCGCCCAAGAGCAGCAGAGCGAGTCGGTGTCTCACACGGCGGTGGACGATAAAGCTCCAGACGTGAAGGACGAGGAAAAGAAAGAGGAGAAGGAAGAGGAGGCGTTCACGTATCGCGCACTGGTTCTAACGGGCTACGGAGGATACGATAAAGTAAAACTCCAGCTGAAGAAGGGGCTCCCGCACCCCGGGGAAGGGGAGGTACGGGTTCGAGTGAAGGCTTGCGGGCTGAACTTCGCCGAGCTGCTCGGCCGGCAAGGGCTCTATGAACGGCTACCGTCTCCACCCGTCACTCCGGGGATGGAGTGCTCGGGGGTTGTCGAGGCGGTTGGAGAGGGTGTGGACGACAGACAGGTGAGTGCAGAACACAGCCAGACAGCGGGGATGAATAAATACACTATATTGACAAAAGTTTTGGGATGGCTTACCATTACACTTTAACGACATTGCATTCTAATACATAGTTGGTCCACCTTTGCAGCCATATCAGCTTCCTCTCTTCTTGAGAGACACTTGTTTTTCAGTGTTTGGGCAGTGAAATCTGAATGCTTAAGCATACCAAGATGCACAAAGCAAGATTCATAAAGACATGGCTGGATGAGTTGGGTGTGGAAGACCTTTCCTTACCCGCACAGTGCCCTGACATCAGCCCCATTTAACACATTTGGGATGAACTGCAACAGAGAGTGTGAGCCAGGCCTTCTTATCCAGTATCAGCCTGACCTCATGAATACCCTACAGAATGAAAGGCTCTCATGCCCACAGAAACATTTATGTGGAAAGCCTTCCGAGAAGAGTGGAAGCTGTTATAGCTGAAAAGATGGGACCAACTACATATTGAAGTCTATCTATCTGAATGCAGTGTCATTAAAATAATGTCTATTCAGGTATATTCAGCACTGTCGAATGTAGCAGCCCATTGTTCTATAGTTTTGGTTAACTTAAGGGTAAGGGTTAGTCTTACATACAAAGAGTCCATCTGGACATTCTGCACACTGGGATCTTTGATTTTTCCATATGTCTTCATTTGTGTTCTTGCCAATAAAGAGCCAATGGTTGTATAAGAGGATCAATAGAGCAAAAACGCAGGTGACTGATTGTGACTGATATTCATATTTAACGGGCCCTGGACTGCATGGGCGAGGCTTGTTAGGAGAAAATCGATAAGAGCCAAGACTAGATGTGACAGCTCCTTTACATGGACCAGGCCTTTGTATGGAGACCATCCCCTAACTCCAGCCCCTCTATTGTCTGGGAAATGGATTTTGTCGATTATGAATTGACATTAAGAGAATTACATCCATAGTAGCTTGTTGAAATATGTTGTTTCTGGCTGTATCGTGATCCACTGAGACTTAACTGTGGCCTCAGTGCAGCCAACACCTTATTAGACAGCCATTAACTAAAACTGCATTTTTAAAAATTCAATAGCAGCGGCAATAATAATAATAATAACAATAATACAAAGAATTCTTAGAGTCTGCTTCATGACTCAGGCACTTTATCTGCAACCAGTTATACCATATTTATTTACTGGATATTACTCTGTGTAGTTACAGCATATTGCGAGTTACACCATTCAGTTATGATGTATGATGTCTGATACCACTTGATGATGCCATATTACAGGTGTCCCAGCAGTTTGTTATGCAACTTAGTTATTTTATACCATGGATTACATGCTATATTTATAGTTACACCACTCAGTCATTCCATTTTACGCTTTACACTAAACAATTGTTATATCATAGCTTACACTGCTTGGTTGTGCTGCTCAATTATTACATAGCTTGGGTGTTCTATACTACAGGTTAAACAACATTGTTTTTCCATATTACAGCTTGCATTGTCAGGGTTATGCCGCTGGTTTATTCTGTTACCCCACTTGTTATTCAACTTGGTTGTTCCATTCCATGAGTTATACAGTTTAGTTATTCCATATTATAGCTTAAATACCTTGGTTATACTGTATTACCAACTATACTGCTCGATTATTCCATTTTAGGGGTTATGCTGCTCTATTATGCCTATTACTTGTTACACTGTTATTCCATATAATGAGTCAATGTCAATCAGTTACTCTGTATTAAGAGCTATACAGTACTTTCAGTTTGTCTTTTCTGTTACATGCCACGTAGTATCAGGTAATGCTTATTATGCATGATGCTGTCACGGCTCAGCCACTCCATACGGTTGATGTTTGAGGAGGCAAAGCGCTGCGACACTCCCATGACATCACATTATCCTCTTTATGACGGCTGTTGCCATGGCTACAGAAAGTCAGAAAGGAAATGGGAGAGACAATGAAGCCGAGGCGAAGAGTCTCCCGATAGCAACAGGCTTCTGGACTGTAGGCACCTGTTGCTGACTGCAAGGAATGGACAGATTCAAAGCACATACTGAGATGTTACAGATCTTGTCCATATGAATGTGTTTTTAGTTATTATGATTAGTTGCTCAGTGTCATGCTCTTTCTCCATTGCTTAGCGTGTATGTGTGTGTCTGTGTGTGTGTGAGCACAGCCCTGTCCCACTTGAGTATAATTATCCTCCTTTGTCTAACATTGTCAGTTTGGTATTTCCTATCCCACCCCTACACGCACACACACAACTGCCTTACCCAGAATCGCTATTCGCTCATGTCACATTCCAGCTATTGATTTTGGATGTTCTGTCTCTGTCTATCTCTCTCTCTCCCTCCTCGTTTAATCATAAGAACAGCAGTAGATCGCAGCATCATGATGGATCTACACAAACAAAAGCACTGCAGATCATACCATAATAACAAAAACACACCACAGTGTAACTTGGACTAGGCTTTACTGTGGTCATGTTTGTCTTGGCATTCCTTACTGTCTCTGTAGCATCCAGCAGACTGCAGCACTGACCTGAGCCTGGTGTAGCTGTTTCTGTCATTACACTCACAGTTCCAGCCAGTTACTTCCAGCCAGTCTGTGTTTATCTGGATATGGCATAATGTCACTTTAAGTTATGAATCGGACTGGCCCTGGTCCCTGGAAATAGTGGTAAAAGCTTGCCACTTTGGGCCTTCAAGGCTATTTGATTTGGCTTAAGTGAGCAAAAATACTCAGGTTTGCTTCTACTAATGGCTGCAACTACTGTTATTTGTAAGTATGTTCATGTTTATACATAACTGTGTAACATACAGTGTTAAACACTTAAGCGAGTCTGTTTAAGTCATTATTTGATGCAAGGCTAGCAAGTGTGCTGTCCGTCAGCTACATTAGCCTCCAGGGCAAAACAAAAGCCACAAATATGTCTTAGCTGATTGGCAAAACTGTAAATTGAATTTTTTTACTGAGCTATTGCCAACTGCATATGTTGAAGAACAAGTTTCCCATTGGCAGACACCCTGAGTTTCCTTGCTTTGTGTGCTGCTTAAGAGAGGGAAGAGAAGAGGAAAACAATGCTGTGGGAGAGAGGGGTGTTGAGAGATCAAGAGAGAGATCAAGCGTGTTTTAGTGGGAGGTTTCTGCACTGTCAAGGCGACTCTTTCACTCTGACTCTCACTACAATTAAACAGTATATGCTATATATGGGACATTATTAGAACATATACTTAAATGCAAAATTGGCTGTTAATTTATATAGACACACATTACATTTGGGTGTTCAAAAATACAGTTTGGACATTTAGTAGAGACTTGCATTTGTAAACTGCATACAGCACTTTATTACACTTTATTATAAACAGTTAAAATGCTGATCCATAGATTTTCCTGACAGTGACTCTGAGACCATATTGAACATTTAAAAAAATAATTTACAACAAAATAAATATGAACAGCAATGATTATGTATTATGTTCTGGTTGCTATTCAAATGTTAATAAAAATTAAGAGCATGTAATGTTGCATAAAAATCATTAAAGCAAAAGGGGTTGTATGAAATATTCTCTGAAATTCATGACTGTCACGATTTTTTTACGATAAATGGTAATGAGGCCTGAGTTCAAACAGGAGCAGGCAGAGTCGTGAAGAGTAGACAGTAGAGGTGGACGATATATCGTTTTTATCGATTAATTCAAATGTACAGGTCAAAGTGATTTTTTATGTTTTTATGAATATAGATTTTGTTAGTTATTTTATAAGAGTGCGCCAAAAGCAGAACTAAAGCAATGCAGCGTTCTACACGAGTAAATTAGTGTGCTGCAACCAAACACTATAGCAATGTTTGTACTCAAGAAAGGTCTTGCTACATCTGTAATAGGGAATTGGTTCATTTTTTTCCAAACCGAACAAGTCCTGTGTCCGACAGCTTAAGCAGCGCAGCCACATAGCATCCTCTGGACTGGGCGACTTTCTGCAGTGTTAGCGTTAGCCATGTCAGCTAGCGGTGCCATTCCAGATGCCGTGCAGAACGTCGGTTCTGTTACTTTAACACAGACTTGCAGGTTGTGCAGGTCACTGTGCTGTTTGTGTGTCTAGAGTGAAGTATCTACACTAGTGATGTGCATGCGCAAAAGCGCCGTTTCTTATTTGTAGTAAATCAGAAGAGCCGACTCCCCACTTTTTTCCTTTTGCTGCTAAGCTCTCACTCTCAGCTCTGCTCACGGCAGAACTTTTGTCTGTCCCCTCAGTCAGTGAGTGAGACAGTAGATAGCAGTGCGGAGGATAGTGCGAGTGCATCGCAAAAACACGTAGATATGACTGACACCCGTAAACGAAGCAGCATCTGGCTTCAGTTTAAAGATATTGGGAATAGCAGAGCAGAGTGCCTTCACTGTAAAATGAAAATAACAGTAAGAGAAGGTTCCACCACAAACCTGCTCAGACACATCAGAACTGTCCACCTCACAGAGCAGCTGGACATACTGTTTGGTTACTGAGTTTGGTTCTGTTTCTGTTCTGTGGATTTGTTTGCAGTGTTAAATTAATATTAAAAGTTTGAATATTAAAATATTAAACAAAAGTAAGCATGTCTGCTTTTGTAACAGAATATACAAAATTAGGCAATTATAAGGCTTCTCATAAAAACACTAAATGTTAAAGGTTTTATCAACACACAATGTGTTAATATTCGCCAAGTTAGACTATAATATGAGGCTACAGATGATAATCTAAGAGCCGCTTGGGAGCCGAGAGAACCGGCTCTTCTTTGGGAGCAGTGCCACAAGAGTCGGCTCATCACTAAATTCTCCACACATGTGATGTGTGTCTGTATTCCCCTCTACGCATCAACGATACCGCTCTTATTATGAAGGGACTATAGGAATTGGTTAAGTCAAGGAACACATGGCAACGTCAGCCAATCAGAGGTAGAGACTGCATTGTGTACACAAGCGTGCACACAGAAAGGAAAAAAAAAACCAAATGACTAGTCAACTTGTCTCATGGGGCGTTGACTTGTGTCTCTGAAATCGACTAGTCAACTTTTCTGTTAACGCTCAAGTGTAATATGATAGAATGGGGCACGGTGGAAGGTGATAACAAACGCTGTTGCGATGTATAAATATGTGGTGCCCATACATACTGTATTCATTAGCATGCTAAAAGTTTTTACTTTTATGCCATTTCACCCAGCTCTAGTAGACAGTAAAAGTAAAGAAACACAATAGAGAGAGCAATGGTCAAGATTGCCGGGAACTCGAGCATCAAAGATAAGGCAAGATTTTGTGGTCAAAAGACAAATAGTTTAAATTCCAGGTTTAAATTCAGAAACCATGGGAAATTCAGAAACCATGGGAGGGAAAAGGCTCAGTATGTTCATGGAAAACAATACTTTGCAGAGTATGAGTTCCCATCATTGCTTTAAATACTGCGGTAAACAGGAAATGTCGGTCCCTGTTCACAAGTGCCAATTAGAGTGACCTTGGTGGTGCAGATGGTGAAGAGCACTAGGAGTAGTTACAGAACTCCTACAGAAATCAACAACCATGGGAGGGGCGTATTGTTGCCCTGTGATGAACCACATAGAAATGGTTTAGGGGAGCTCATTGCCTAGTGGTTATAGGTTGCCCATGCGATCAGAAGGTTGTGGGTTTGAATCCCAGGACTGCTAGTGGCACCATTGAGGTACCCTTGAGAAAAGTACTGTCCCCACACACTGCTTCCTGGGTGCTGCATCGTTGGCTGTCCACTGCTTTGTTTATTTGCCCATGAACTTGGAACTTAACATGCAGAAACCCCAGAGCCACTCTCTGTCCCAGCTGGAATCACTGTCCCCGTCATCTTTCTTCAGTCCGCACACCTTTTCGATTAATTCCCTCATCTTTTTCCAAACTTCACAACAACCTTTCGCCCATTCGTCAATGACCAGTACATCTGTAGATGCCTCTCATTCTGGTAAAAACAGTGGCTGGCAGCCTAATAAATTTGAAAAGAGATATTTTGGTAGAGGTGCTCTGCAATTAGTTATGCTCATACCCTACTTAGGGTAGAAATTTCCATCCACTTGTGTTGCTCTAGGCTGCAGTGAGATCGTAATACTTTCCCCTTTACTTTTGACCGTTAGTTTGAGGGTGAGAGCCTGAAGAAAGGTTAAGCACACCTACCAGTTTCTTGCAGAAAGCTTGCCTTGATGGCTAATTATCTCCGTGCAATATAAAAACATAAATGAAGTGATAATCTAATTCAAAATAGGGTTGTCAAAAAATTTGATTCTCAGATACTAATCGATACTAAAATTTAGTATCAATTAACGATTAGCACTGGTCTCAATACTTAAATGCCAGTCTATAGCAATGTGTGCAAGTGTAAAAGTGTCTATTTCTCATATGGGAACACACTACAGCACACAGTGTGAACAACATGAAATGGTTCTCTGCATTCAACCCATTCACCAAGGCAGGAAGAGCAGTGTGTGGGACGGTTCCTTGTTCAAAGTTACTATAGTGGGGCTACGAGCAATCCTGGTATTCGAGCCTACAACTTTCTGATCACAGGGTCAACTTTCTAGACCACCAGCTGCCCAGGGCCTCTTGGGAATAGTATGTACTTTTCTGAACAGGAATTTTGAAAGGGCAGGATCATTTTTCATTGTGGGCCACCAGAATTGTCTGTTCTGGCCATTTCTTGGGTTCTGGCCATTCCTGGGTGTCCCATGGCATGTGAACAGTGCATCCAGGTTATGAAAGGGTTTCAATATTCGGTTGGCACTACATCTTTCCTGCTGGTGTTCTGGGTGGAGGATTGTTCTGTCTGTTTGTTTCTCTTATTTGTTCGAGGATATCCCATGTAATGTGTGCTTCTGTGCATTTAGGGGCTATGATTTGTTGTAGAGTCTCTGACTCTCCACATTGGTAAATACTGAATAAACTTCAATTTGTGTGTAAGGTAATTTGGAGATGGCCTCTTAATTAATTACTTAATAAGGATCCTGGCTACTGCTTATTCATCCCGTGGTATTATGAAATAACAGAAAAATGCTGGGGGTGACAGCTAGAGAGTCCCTATGGAATGGGGTAAATGGTTCTAAACACTGAAAAATGTTTATAAACATATTTTATTTTTATATTCTTTCCCAGGAATTTCACTTAATTTTGACATTTTAGAAGTAAACATGTTTTGGGCAGTGGGCCATTAGCATTCTTGCTAATGAATGATTGGTTGGCAAGCTGAGCAGCTCATTGGTTGTTTGTCATGAATGAATACAAGTCGCTGTTAGAATGTACTGTAACTGGAGCTGAACAGCATTTATAAATATAACAGTAATGTTAAAATAATTTGCACTTACCTGTATGACGACAAATCATTAAGAAATCACAAGTTTGCATAAACAATCCATATGAACAAATTCTTTCAGAAATGCCCTCCATTGCAATTCACCTATAGGTCTCTGGGAAAAATCAAAAGATTTTAGTACAGACACCTCCATTTTGATGTAAAGGAATGGCTTGAATTAACTCCAAGTTTATGTATGTTGGACAGATATATACATTATTTAGGCTGCTTAAAAAAAGGTTAAGAGTGTTTCGTTTGAAACCCACCCCTCTCTCTCTCTTTGCAGGTGGGGGACAGTGTGTTGGTTCTGGGTAGGTGTGGCCTGTGGCAGGAAGTTGTCATGGTTAAGGCTGACCACACCTTCCACATGCCAGAAGGAATGAGCTACGAAGAGGCTGCAGCTCTTTCAGTAAACTACATCACCGCCTACATCATGCTGTTTGAAATGGGCAATATCAGACCCAATAAAAGCGTCCTAATTCATATGGCAGCAGGTAAGGACACCTTTTCTGACAAACATATACGTATATTCATGGGTCAGCCGTTCATCCGAAATAATATTTGTGGGTTCTGTCGTTCATCTGAAAGAATAATTGTTTGCGGAAACCCCCGCACATTTGTGGAATCTGCAGATATCCTCCACATTTATTTTGCTTTTCTGACATCTGGGCCTCGTCCTCCATGCCATCTCGTCTTTTCTAATGTTCTTGACTCCTGATTTGGCACTACAAAATCTTTCTTCAGATTTTACACAATAGACCACTGCTCCCCTTTCACTCCTCATTACTTACTAGCAGCTGAACATACAATCCCATTTCCATTTTGCTGTTTGCATGGCCACTAATGAATCTACAGAATGACGCTACACTGTTTAGAGATGTTACATATGCAACTTGTCCAGAAAATACAATGCCCTAAATGGCCTATCTTTGAGTTGCTTTTATACCCATCCATTAAGATGTAATATACAGTAGATGCTTCCATTATTGACCACAGAATGCATATGGGTAAAGCATCACTAAATGAATGTAGAGTTTTCCTCCTAGACTGCGGTCATGTTTGGTGTTTTTGTATCTATGTGTGTGTGTGTGTGTGTGTGTGTGTGTGTGTGTGTGTGTGTGTGTGCGTGCGCGCGTGCGCGCGTGCATATATCTACTGTCTTGGCATCTTTCTGCACCACTAGGTGTGTTTGTGCCACATTTCGTTTGACTTGGCTGTTGGATCTAGGTCAGTTCCTCATTCTTTAGCAGATATGCAGAACCCTCAACTTCAGCTTCGGCTCCAAAACCACAGTAGCCTCAAACATTCACAAAAGTTACAGAGGCTCCCCAGTGGAGACTCTGTCCGCTAAGAACAGCTATGAGGGTTTAGTGCTGTGATTTATGCATTTGTTGTTGTGCTAGTGCATCACTTGTTGAGGCCCAAATAGCTTTCTGCACTCTATGGATATTTTTTAACAGTTTTAGGACTGATTTAACATTAAAAATTATTGGAATTGTTCTTATTTTAATCTGTGATTGCTGTTTTGCATAGCCACAAACACAGACAATATCTAGCTAGCTAGCTAGCATTAGGTGGGTGGGATTTCTTTGTCCTGTAGAATAGCCAATAGGCAGTTAGTAGGAATGGGAGGCTCCGACTGGGTGTTGCTGTTGAGCTAACCAAAAACATAATGACAGTGTAAGCTGCAAAACCAGCTCTAAACACCTCTTTTTATTTGGTCTATAGCTTATTTTCTCTGTAACTGTGCTATATTGTGCCCTCATTAAGGTAGGTTGATGGATAGCTAACATGCTAACTGGCCAGTAATATACAAAGATAGGATTTAAGTTCCAATATTTGATTTAGATCCAACATACACCCTTGAATTTCCATGTGTGAATTACCCTCTGGGATGAATAAAGTATCTATCTGTCTATCTATCTATCTATCTATCTATCTATCTATCTATCTATCTATCTATATTTCTTTCTTTCTTTCTTGGAAGCAATAACTAAAAATCTATTCAGCTTGAAAGAGAGCCAACGCTAAAATCTTAACTTAATGTTACCATACAACTGGATAAACAAACTGAAGTGAAAGTGATCATCCTGTCATACGTGAACACACCACTGCACACAGTGTGAACAGCACGAAATTCTTCCTCTGCATTTAACCCATTCACCAA
>JBBPDB010032903.1:0-11768 GCA_037974465.1 Brachypetersius altus | reverse complement strand
CGGAAGCAGTAGGTCATCCGGGAACTTCTCGCCTACTGTTTTTCCCATACTACGAATTCGGACATACTACTCGCCTCAAATACTGCTTTTCACATACTATATAGTAGGCAAGTATGCGATTTCGGACGCAGCCTTGGTCTTGGTTTTCAGTTACTCAGGTCTGGCTTCTTCTTGGTTGGAAAGAAAAACGGCGATATTTTTTTTATCGCGCGATAATAATCTCGCGTCGTTAACGCACGTTAACGCTGTTAACGGCTCAGCACTAATCATCATACATAGTACGACATGCAGTGAAATGCTTTTTGCAATGCCTGACCTTAAAACAATGATAAAAAAAACCCCCAAAAAACTAAAAATAGGAAGAACAGTTTGCCAGTAGGATAATGTGCAGATGCATTACCAAGAGGACATACAAGAATGTATGATATACATTACTGAACTGATGTACAGAAGATTGTCACAGTTTCAGATGTTAAAAGGCACTGCATAATCATAATCATACTGGCTGTAATTACAGGTTCTGCACCTGATTCAGGGCTTGAATAGCCTGAGAGAAGAAGCGCTTCCTCATTCTCTGTTTTGGCTTTAAGGGAGCAGAAGCGCTTCCCTGACCTCAGAAGTGAAGAGAGTCCATTGTCAGGGTGACAGATCTTGCATAATCTTCCTGGCTTTAGTTTTGCACCTATTTCTATAGACGGACTGTAAGTCAGGAGGCTCAGAAGAACGATGCGTTCGGCTGAGCGCAGCATCCTTGAAGAGCTTGTCTGTCTTGCTTGGTGCTGTCCCCGAACCAGGTGCAGATGTTTCCCATCAGGATGCTCTCGAAGGTGCAGGTGTAAAAGTTAAAAAAGCCCTCTGAGGCAGGTGAAAGTCCCTGAGACGTCTAAGGAAGAAAAAACGCTGACGGCCCTTCTGTTGGTGTGGCAAGTCCATGACAGGTTCGGAGTGATGTAAACATCCAGATACTGAAAACTCTTCACTCTCTCCTCTGTCATCCCACCGATGTTGTTCCTCATCACGTCCATGATCAGCCCCTTAGTCTTGCTGACATTTAGGAGAAGGTTGTTCTCCTGGCACCAGTTCTCCAGGTTCCTAATCTCCTCCAAACGTGTATTTCAAAGATCATTAGTCCTGTATATATAACCTGTTCATGACCAGGGAAGAAGGGAACAAGGCCACATTCGTCGAAAGGCCACCTTCTGCTGTGTTTGCATGCACTCATGGATTCTGATCTGTTCTTAAAATCATAAAATTTTATTTCAAAAGAGATGTGTTCACCAATCTTTAAATAGTTCAGATGTTTGTCACATTATGTCAAAAATAAGCAAACAAATATTAGTGTGAAAAACAAACAAGTCAAATGAAAGTAATGGCCGTAGTTTGGTCAGGATCTCCTTGGGTGCTTGAGCTGCAAACCATTCTTAATTTGTGAAAATGTCACTTTCTGTAATTCTCCCTTCATCTGGCTGTAAGGCTTTAGTGTATTCTGGGACACTCTGCCAGTGATAGTTTGATCATTTGTTTCTTCCCCCATCCTTCCACAGAGATATTTTCTTGTGGGCAGTAATAATGCTCAGACTAAGCATCGTGTTTTGAAGATTGACCGCACTGAACCGCGAGACCTGGTCATTATTGATGATAAGGTGAGTTTATTGATGATAAAAGTTCCTTGACTTGTTCATATTATGTAATAGCATATGATAGGATGTCATACCATTTTCACATATGTGTTGTACATGCAGCCTTGTAGTTCATGATTAGATTTGTATGCACTCTAACTAATAGGCTCAAAGTGTTGTATTTGCATGAGTGGGGAGTTGTGTGAGCGGTGGAGTGAGCCTGAATTTGAATTTTCTTATTCTGTATATTATTGTGATGCACATATGCGGTTGTCTTTTTCTCTGATACATTTTTTCTCTGAAACACATTTGGCATTATAAATATTAATATTGACCGAATGGTGATTTTCCCTGTACATGGTGAATTGGATGCAACACTGTAACTGTCCTTGTGCATTCATCAGCCCACATTCAGGGTGCCTATGCTGAAAGCCAGAATTAAACAGAGAGAAAGAGCTTGGCCAGTGTGGTTTTAGTATAATTTTTAGATTCAGTGCAGTTATCAGAATATGAATGTGATTTCCTGATGCCATCTTATAAGCTGTAGAAAACCATCCAGAAATATGTACAAAATATTTTTTTCCAGGAACATAAACATTCTTTTTTTTCTTCCGTTTTCATTTCGTTTCTTTTTTATTGACTTAAATTGATGGTTTATATTTGGACTGTAGTTTATGTTCAAAATGCAATCATTAAAGTATTGTGACGAGCGGAAGAAGTGAAGTCGACACACTGGAACTTTCAGCGTTTTTAGTTATTTTTATTTTCAACTCAGTTCAGAGCGGCAGCAGCAGCAATCACAACACACAACCTGCCTCTAGCCTGTCTGTACCCCAACTGAACTGTTTCCCTCCAACTCTTCTGCAAAAACCCCTAACTTTCCCGCCAATGGCAGGTTCCCTCCCCCTACGGTTCTCCCATGCTGAACCCCAGGGGCACACGGGAGCCATGCCTTCCGTCAGCTCGTCACGATATATTAAAACATACACAAAAAACTTGGATAACTGATCCTTTTACCTTTTTATGATTCTGTGAATAATAAGTTACTGACTTAACACTAATGCTAGTTAGTAACCAGCAGCATGCTGTTCCATTATCTGTTAAATGCTAATGTGGCTTCTTCTTTCTCAGTTAAATGGTCCTTTTATGAGAACAGTGAAATTTTTTGACCATGTTGATTGTGAGAAGTATAGGAGATGGGACTCAAGGCTGTATGCAAAATGGTGCACCGGTACTCAAACAGATGAATTGTTACTTTAGCCAAATGTGTTATTATGCAGGAGCTATCTAGGTGATACAAGGTAAACATACAAATTAAGCTCACCCAAATCTTTGGTTGAACAGTTTTTAAGTAAAAGGCATTACAGTAATGCTCCGCTTTTCGCATGGGTTACATTACAAGAGCACATGCGTATAGTGAAAGACCGTGTTGTGTTTTAGTAAAAAGGGTTATGCATTAAACTGAGTTAAATTTTTTTTTTACCAAAACACAATGTGTTTTTCACTATACGCTGGTGCTCTTGGAATATAACAGCGGGGGATTACTGTATATGTTTATACCAAAGCTTTTCTTCAATGAAGTCACACTGATGCACTCCGGTACCCTTTAAGCTCATGTTAAAATTAAATGAAATATTAAAAAAATACTGCAATCCACAAATATTAATTCTCAACAATCTGTACATAAATGATGTACTGAACAAGATATCATCACTTGTGCACAACCTTATATGCTTTTAGCAAATGCTATATGTGGTTAGCATGCTAGCCATATAAAACTGTCTTGAAATAATTGTAACTATCTCTAGTTCCAACTTGTGCTTGGTGGTGTTCTTCTTTTATTGTAAAAATAAAAAGAAGTGATCGCTAAGATAAAGGAGTATAGAAGTATTTAAAAATTAGATTTTCTGAGGGATCTCTTCTGGGCAAAGTTGTTATGCGGCTTTCAACATGGTCGTCAGGATGAGTGAAAATTGGCTGGAAGTTGTTAGAATATGCAGCAGCATGACTGGCTTATAAATACAGGGAATATTTAATAAAAAGCTATGTTTAATTTAGATATTAAGCAGAAAAATTACTTGTTTTTTCTCTACACAATTTGTGTTCAGAGTTGCAAGTGTGCTTAATGGGTACTTGAGCTTAATAGGGGTGTTTACCGTACTGCATCCTGTTATTGCAATAGCAAGGGTAGATAGCAGCGTTTACTATATAGTAACAAGAAGGCTAGGAAAATGATACAGGTCTTGGAGCTTGCTGACCTTTGCTTGCAGCCTTATTCTGTCATAACTGGCTATAGCTTGTCTCGTTTCATTCATAAATAAAAAAGTAAAATGTACAAATTGTACAACTAGATAATACATAATTATTATATTGTTATAGTAAACAAATCAAGAACTATTTTCTTTCATTCATTAAAGTCAAACCCATGTCTTGGGCTTTTTTAATCCTGAAAATATTTTGTTATTTCAGCTCTGCTTGGTAGTAGAATCACATGATATTAAGTATAGTTAAGTTACGGTTGCGGTTGTGGCTCATGTTAATGCACACTAATGCTAAATCTGTGTTTTGGAAAACCAATGTGAATATAACAATTTAGTGTGTCTTCTTCATTAATTTTTATTTTTCGATTGATTTTGAATTTTATTAAAATATACACACCGCATGTTTTCAGATGTACAGGTCAGTAACATGAAAACAATTAACCTCTTTGCTTTTGGTTTTTTGGTGTCTCTTAGCATGTTTACAATCAGCAAGAGGTCCGGGAACTTCTTGGGAGGCTGGATTTGGGAAACCGAACAAAGATCGGACAGAAGGGATCCTCTGGTCTTTCCAGAGCTGTATCTGCTTTTGGTGTTGTGGGTAAGGCACTATAATATCAAGGGTATGAATTAATCTGAGCATGCACAGCAGTGAAGGAACAGCTTAGTTACCTATTTGTGAAAGGGACAGCAGGGTCTGTCTGTTGGAGTAGCTTGACCCAGTAACTATGAAAACTAATTTATGATATGGTCTAATTTAATCATTAAAATATTGTTAAATTATTGATTTACTTATTTCAGACTTAAGCAAGGCATTAAGATTCACAATCATAACTGAACTTTTAAACAGGTGGAGGTATGTGATATCCTACATTGATTGATTGAACACATGCTATAATTTAACACCACAGCATCAGGTTCCACACTTCAAAGCAGCTTTGTCTATCGGGAAAAACATCATCATCAACATCAGTTTTTCACGTTGATAATGTAGACATATAACTTTCAATAAACTTCTGACATAATTAGCCATTTCTCAGTCCATCTGGTCACCAATTTTAAATGACAGCCTTAAGATACAGTTTGATATAATTGGTTCAAAGATTTGTGACAGGAAATCGTTTCAGATTTTAACAAAATATTGTGAGCAAAAGTCTTACTAACTTAATTACACTCTGGGAACAGCATGGTTGATGAGCAGACATAAGCTGAGGTGAGGTAAACTTTTAATTCTACCCTCAAACACAATCTGATCAAATATAAACCCTGTGAATTTATGTGATTTACATTGAATAGATGTGCAGGTATTTTTACATTAGCTCGGTGTCTCTACAGCCAGATCTCCCTCATCCTCATCCCTCCTTACTGCTTCCCTGTCTCAGCTTCTACAGAAATCATTCAATAATATTTCAATCAATCAAACTTTATTTATGTAACACATTTTAACAACTGGAGTTGACCAAAGTGCTTCACAACATTAAGAAACAACAAGAACTAAACATATACTTAGAAACGCAGTTTAACATGCAAGAACTTTAGAGTTAAAACCTAGGTGAAAAGAAAAGAGAGAATAAAAAAGTCACACTGTGCCTTAGGTGCCAAAAGCCAGCCGAAATAGGTGGGTCTTAAGTTTTGATTTGAACACGGGCAAATCGGTGAGGCTGCGAATCTCTAAGGGTAGCGTATTCCATAGTTTTGGACCAGTGACTGCAAAAGAGCAACCCCCCTCTCTTTTTTCGATGAAACTTTGGAGCAAAGATGTTTATAGCTGTAAGATAAAAGTTTAAAATAAATTCTGTATTCAAGAGCTGATAAAAGCATGAACGACTTTCTCCAGATCGCCACGACTCAAAAAGGGCTTAACTTTAGTCAGAAGCCGAAGTTGGCAGAAGCTTTTGTTTTCTTTTTCTTTCTTTTTTTTTTCTTTTTTTTAATTCAATTTTTCAACAAAACAACAATAGTGGTACAGGTATCTCGACAACAGGCAAAATTTTGTGACACATTCTAATGACAAATGTCTAATGACAAGTGCGAAAATGGAAAAAAAACCCAGAACAAATCACAAGTGCAATTTAGAAAGGCATAGTCAATGAGGATCCTCAAGAATGTTCCAGAGGGAGGACCAGATTCGCCAGAACACCTCGGATTTTTGATGCAGATCATAAGTTAACTTTTCCAAAGGTAAAAGTTTGGTCACCTGACTCAACCACATATTGCCCGAAGGTATCTGAACAGTAGACCACAATAATAATATACATTTTTTGGCCAAATATATGCAGAAATTCAATACACATTCTCTATCACAGTCAAGACACAGTTCAATTGTACAATTTAAGAGATATACCTTTGGGGACAAAGCAAATGTCTTTCCAATTATTTTTTGCACAATTTTGTGAATCTCTTTCCAGTACATTTTGATTTTGTCACAATCCCAAAACACATGCATCACTGTGCCAATCTCCATGCTACATTTAAAGCATAGCTGAGAACAATTGGGAAATATTCTATGGAGGCGAACTGGAGTTAAATAAACTCTGTGAATAGTTTTAAAGTTTTGTTCATGAGCCGAAATTGAAGCACTTCTGGAAAAGATATTTAAGCAGACAGAGAGCCACTCCTCATCACTGAAAGTAAATCCCAAATCCTTTTCCCATGTCATCCTCAAAGAGTCAAAGGTTGAGGGACCAACATTGGACAGCAATATGTATAATTCAGAGATCTTTTTTTTAAGAGTACATGAAGAAAAAAGTTTTCTTTCCATTTCAGTAATATCAAAACGTATATTACCTTGTTTTAGCTGTGACTCCAAAAAATGTCGTATTTGAAGGAATTTATAAAAATCCTTACTGGGCAGATTAAAATCCGCTCTTAACTCCTGAAAAGATCCCATTTGGCCATTTTCAAATAAGTGACCCAATTCAGACACTCCTCTTGACCTCCAACTTAGAAGGCCAATGCTCTGTATGGTAATGGGAAAATCAGGATTGAGGGCCATTGGAGACTTAAGAGACAGCTTGTCTGGAATGGATAAATATTTCTTAATATCCTTCCACACCAAAAGAGTGTTTGTTACAGTAAAAACTCTAATCAATCATTGAATTTTTTGAACATTATAAATAAATGGTAGAGAACATAACATTCTGGGGAAGCATCTTGTAGATTCAATCCCAACCCAGCGCGAATCAAGTCTATAATTATACCAACTTATCATGTGCTTGACTTGAGTAACGAAACCCCACCCAATTCCTTTGGTTTCATCAAAACCGAAAATTTATGTCTGGGTTTCTTATAATTCCAAATATATCTTGAAATTGAAGAATTAATCCTCTTAAAAAAATTTGTATCTAAGTAACATTGTAGATTTTGGAATAAGAAATGTATTCTTGGAAGAATATTCATTTTAATGATATTGATCCTACCGAAAAAAGAGATTGGGAGAGTCGCCCAATCTGATAAATTCTGGTTAATTTTTGTGATCAGAGGAGAATAATTAACTTTAAAGAGGTCTTCCAGATTAGAAGTAATATTCATTCCTATGTATTGAAATCCAGAGCATGCTAAACGAAAGGGTGATTTAGAGATGGCTTCAGAGGGGACATGCATGTACAGAGCTTGAGATTTATCCAAATTGATCTTATATCCTGAAAAATTACTATATTTTTCAATTACTGTGAGAATCTCGTCTGTAGAGGTGTCGGGGTGTTCGAGATACAATAAAACATCATCTGCGTATAAAGATATACGGTGTTCCTCCAGACCTATTTTAATACCATGTATGTTACCATTAGTTCTGACAGCAACCGCCAGTGGTTCGATAACCAAAGCGAATAACAGGGGCGAAAGGGGACAGCCTTGACGACATCCTCTACTTACTGAAAATCTGCTAGACAATATCCTATTAATGTTAACCTGAGCTATAGGATTAGAATATAAGCGTTTGATCAACTCAATAAAATTATTTCCTAATTTTATTTTCTCTAAAACTGCAAAAAGAAAAGACCACTCCACCCTGTCAAACGTCTTTTCAGCGTCTAGGGATACAATGAAGGCGGATTCCCTGGTGACATTTAAGTGATCTATAATATTTAAAACTCTCCGAATTTTGTCTGAGCTATACCTGGATTTCACAAAACCAGACTGGTCTGGGTGGACAATGTGGGGTAAAACTATTTCAAGCTGTCGAGCTAAAGCTTTAGCTATAATCTTATAGTCCACATTGAGTAGGCTAATTGGACGATAAGATGAACAATTTGTTGGATCTTTATCTTTTTTCAGGAGCAGACTGATAATTGCCAATGACCAGGATTCAGGCAGAGGATCCGTCTCAAAAATATTGTTTATCACCTGCATCAGGATGGGGCAAAGCTCAGGCCAAAACTTCTTTTAAACCTCTATAGAAAAACCATCCGGGCCATGAGCCTTACCGGATGGCATTGACTGAATGGCATGCCAAATTTCATCCCTGGTGAAAGGGGCATTTAATGAGCTCCTAGCAACATCCGAAATACTAGGAAGAGAAATCTCATTTAAGTAATTAAGTAAATCTTCATTTGTTCCATGATACTCAGTTGTGTAAAGATTCCTATAGAAATCAGAAAAAGAAGTGTTAATGTCCTGAGGGTAGAAAGTAATATTGCCAGCAGAAGTCCTAATTGCTTTTATAGTTCTTTCATTCTGCACCTTTTTTAGCTGATAGGCCAGAAGGCGACTGGGCTTATTACCAAACTCATAGTGGCGCTGTTTAGTATAAAGTAATAATTTCTTGGTGTGTTCTGTATAATCTAAATTAAGTTTGGCTCTAGCACTGTTCAGTAAAATCCAATTATCTTGACTTGGCAACCGTTTATGTTGTTGTTCCAGGCACGACACTTCAGCCTCCAGTTCTCTCCTTTTCTGTATTTTAAGTTTTTCCTTAAAGCCGCATATGCAATGAGGTGTCCCCGCAATGTAGCCTTAGCTGCGTCCCACTTTATCGCAGAAGAGACTGGCGAGTTCTGATTATCCTGCCAGTACTGAATTATTTCCTGCCTAAAAAAAGAACAAAAGCTAGCGTCACTTAAGAATGAAGTATCAAACTTCCAATAATTGGACCTCTGAACAGATACACTAATATCAAAGACTAAATAAACCGGGTCGCGATCGGATAACACAATAGGGCCAATATGACAAGAACTCACAATGTATACAATCGGAGGGTATGAAAAAATAGTCTAATCTTGACTATGATTTGTGGGGGGTGGGAATAGAAATATAATCTCTATCCTTAGGATGCAGCTTCCTCCAGATATCCACCAGTTCTAAGTCTTTACAGGTGTTATGCAGGGTATGTGAGGATTTGCAACTTAATGAAATCTGGGGTGAAGATTTATCCAGATTTCCATCAAGTACACAGTTGAAGTCACCTCCCAAGAAGCCAATGTTTTTGCAGAGCTGATTAAACTTTAGAATTATGTGAGACATAAAATGAGGGCAATCCTCATTTGGGGCATATACATTGCCTACAGTGATATGTTTTCCGAGGAGTAAACCAAAGATCAGTACAAATCTCCCTTCTGGATCATATTCAGCATGCTCGAGGATAAATGGTATATTTTTGTGAATGAGAATTGCAGTGCCCCTACTATTTGACGTGAATGAGGAAAAGTACATTTGGCCAACCCAATCTCTTTTCAGTTTCATATGTTCCTTATCTGATAAATGCGTTTCCTGTAATAGTGCTACAGATACACTTTCTTTTTTAAGAAATGTTAAAATTTTCTTCCTCTTAATTAGATGACCTATGCCTTTCACGTTTCATGTTACTAATTTAAATGAATTGAGCATATTGAAAATCTAGACAAGATAACATCACAAAAATGATGATGTACGGAGAGAAGATCAATTGTGCCAGTGCAAGATACCAAATATGAACAGACAGATACCAGAAATAAAGCGCAAAACAAATCTATAATAAAATCTAAGCCCAGAAAACCCTCCCCCCAAGTCCCCATCCCCAAATGATGAGGTACAGATAATACCAGAAAGTCACAGAACAACAATAGAAGCCTAGAAAGAAGTAACAACAGCATAATGAAACCACCAAGTTATAGCTCCCCCATAATCCGCTCCGCTGATATCTCTAATGTAGGTTATTATCAGTAATAGATAAATAACACCATTGGAAAAAGAAATATAAAAAAGTGAAATATAAAAAAGTGAATATAAAAATAATAGTAATGATAATGATAATATTTAAGTAGAAATAGATGCAAATAAAATATAAATGACTAAGTACAGCTAGGGTAATGATAACTAATAGTAGCAGTAATTAAGTAAACCTAACCAATGACTTACAGATCCACCACAAATGCGAAATGAATAGAATGTTACAACCCTCTGTGATGGACAGCAGCATTTTGAGTGTTACCTTGGGAAATGTCCTACATGCTTATCCAATGGTGTAGTTAGGTTACTCCTCCGAAAATCAATATCAAAGTGTATATTTCAGCCAAGAGTCAAATCTAGCTGACCAGAGAGTCCAAAAATGCCTTGGCTGAGTCCGGATCGTTGAACAGTCGGATCTTCCCATTGTGCAGACATCTGAGCCGGGCCGGGTAGGCAAACCCTCGGTACAAGCCCCGGGCGGCGAAAGCTATCCCCACAGGCCCAAACTCACGTCGCTTCTGCAGCACACTGGCTGACAAATCCGAATAGAATCGAAGCTCCGATCCGTTATGCGTTATCGTCTTCTTCATGGCAGCTTTCAATATCGCCTCAGAAACCGGACTAAGATGCCTCTCGGAGCTGAATTCGGGTTGGCAGGCGCGAAAGTGGGAGATCTATGAGCCCTCTCAATATCCAGAACAGGGAAAGCAGCAGGTAGATCTAACCACTTTGGGATCATGTCTCAAAGAAATGACGAGAGAGGACCGGAGCCCTCAGCTTTCTCTGGCAGACCCACAATCCTCAGATTCTTGCGACGGCCTCTGTTTTCAAGGTCATCTGCCTTGGCCTGTAGTTGGTCCACCATTATCCTCAGGTTAGTCACCTGCCCTTCCATAGCTATCACCGAGTCTTCAGCAGACGAGATCCTCCGCTTGGCCTCTTCCAAACGTGATTCAGTGCCAGTGACTCTTTTGGAGAGAGCGGTAAACGAATTCTGAAGGCAAGAAACAGAGTTGGCAATACCCTCTAGATGAATTGCGAGTCCATCTAGACGTGACCCATTGGCCTCACTGACATGTCCATGTGCGGTTCAGGGGTGTTAGTACTAGCATCTGGCTAGCATCCCCCCCCCAGGTGCATACTGTCTAAGAAATAAATATAAGAATATAAAAACTAGGAACAAAAATTACCTATAAATATAAAGGAATATTAAGGCAATAACAAGACAAGACAGAATTGTGCAAAATTACACCAAGATTTCTGACTACATGAGTAAAGCAAGGGGCTAGCAGATCAAGATCTGGGACAATTAATTGTTTTTTTTGACTGTTTGGAGGAAGTACACTATGCATTATGTCTTGCTCTCATTTAAACAGAGGAAATTTTGAGACAGCCAAAGTTTAATGTCAATTATGCACCTGCAGATGTTTTCTAGAGCATCTGAGGAATTTGGTAAAATTGGCAGATAGGTTTGCAGATTGTCAGCATACAGATGGAAGGAAACATATACAGAGAAAATAATACAGGGCCCAATATTGGTCCCTGAGGTACGTCAGAGGGGCTGAAGTGGAGGAAAGGTCATTAATCATAACTGAGAAACTTCTGTTTGTCAGGTACACTCTAAAAACTGCTGGGTTAAAAATGACCCAATTTGGGTTATTTTGGTAACGCAGCGCTGGGTAAAAAAGGGACGAACCCAACGCTGGGTTATTTTGACCCAACAAGTTGGGTTACACGTTTAACCCAG
>JBBPDB010032882.1:0-11770 GCA_037974465.1 Brachypetersius altus | reverse complement strand
GAGAGAGAGAGAGAGAGAGAGAGAGGGGAGAGGGAGAGGGAGAGGGAGAGGGAGAGGGAGAGGGAGAGAGAGAGAGAGAGAGAGAGAGAGAGGGGAGAGGGAGAGAGAAAGTACAATATTCTCATTAAAGATGCTAGCAATTTAGAAAAAATAATCAAATCTGAAGAGCTTGCATAACTCTCTCTCAGACACACACACACACACACACACACACACACACAGCTGCTACCTACGCACTCATCAAAGCAGAACAACTTCAAAGGACTGAGTCAGATGTGCAGCGTCACAGAAGAGAGATACCACACACGCACACACATAAGGAAACAAAAACACCAATTTACTAAAGCAAATTATAGATTACTATGTATAGATTACATAAATTATAGATTACTATCTTCTACAATCTTCTTCATTTATTACAGGTACAATATTGTGCAAAAGTCTTAGGCACCTGTGCAAATTGTTTGAAGTCATTTATATCAGCAGTGGGCTTCTTTCTGACAGCAAAACACAACTGATAATTAGAGTAAATGCAAACAAACAAGCAAGCAGTAAAAAGTAGCAATATTTCTTTGTCTAAAAAGTGGTCAATATTTTGAGAGCTGGTTAGATGTTTGTATCCAGGTTTCTGCTCAGTGTCTCCAGTCATTGGGTGAATGAATATTCCATAATCAACACCTAATTTAATCTACTGAAGTAAAAAGACCCAAACCAGATATTTGATGGAGCTGTGGGTAAAACTGGGCTTCTATTAGGAAAAAGGTCTGGAAGCAAACACTTTGTCACACATAAAACCACATTTACTTTATTAATTTTGTTTGTATTTGTTGTAATGTAGGTGTTTTAACACTAAATTAACATCACTGCCCAGTAGTAAACAGCTTTTAAGCATAATTTTCTCAGGTGCCTAAGACTTTTGCACAGTACTGTATACACTAAGATAGTATTTTCAGTGCTTTCTCAGTGACTCTGATTCTGCCATGTCAATATGAACTGCACTTGTGTTTTCTGTGGCTCAAATACTGTATGTACCATCCAAAATGACAACAAACAATATTGAAGAACAATATTGTAACAAAATAACAGTGTAACACAGGCAATGCTGTGTGTAAGATTTTGTCTACAGTACCAGCAGATCAGTAGTGCAAAATGCATCCAGTTACTCAGCCAGTGCCTGAACTCCCTCCTTAAGGCCAATTAAAGCAGTGAGAATGCTGCAAACCTGCTGACATAAGAAATCTTCTGACTCTAGAGGTGTGAGTCCCTGCGTGGCAACAGGTTACATTCCAGTCTGACCCAGTTTTAGCTCTCAGATGAGCAACATCATGAGAGAATGAGTTTGTTCCTGAGGGAAACACGTGGCAAGCAACATGAACCAGAAAAAAGTGCTGAGAATGTGAGGCTGGTGCTCTAATTGCTCTAAACTGTCCAATGCTGATGCAGCTGAGTAGATATTGGTAGGGATGGACCTGCTTCTTTAACCCAGAACCATCGTCATGTTCTCTGACCTATGCAATCTATAATTTGTAATGAAAATACAGACATTTAATATGTATTTTTTAATTGACTATAGATGATAGTTCCTCCCACATTAAACCAAAAGGAACTATATCTATATCTATATGTGGAACTATTTCAAAAATGATCAGTTGTACAGTTTTGGTATTCTAGCGGTCACCTGGTAAAGTGACACTCACACACACACACATATACACGCCTTGCGGTTTTATGAAACAATATGCAAATTAGAACAGGAAAAAAGGTTAAATGGCTCATGTGTAGCTGGTTGCAGAAATAATCATTCTAGTGTCCGAGAAAAGGAACAATAGATTGTCATTTAAAGCTGTAATTTTAAAGGAAAAATGCCAAACTATAATCTTTTATTTAAAATACAGTTCAATGAATTTACATGATTCAAATGTGGCAGTGGGTAACTCATGAATAAGAACTGTTACATCAACACAATTATTTTCAAAAGAAGTTGACTGAAATACACTGATTAGACTAAAACATTTCACTTATATGTAAATGTTTGACATATTTGAATCCTGAACCAATTGCTTGATTTTTTATTTTGGCCATTACAATGGCTGTAGGCCACTACTCAGCACTAAACACAAGCGAATGACTTCCACAAGTTTTCACTCACACTGGAGAACGTACTGACCTCTGGACTGGCGTTCCAGCCTTGCATCAGCAGGGCGGAGAGTGGTTTGGGGATGGAGTAGCCAATGGGAGGTCTGATGTGATGGTAGGCCATGTCAGCAGCCGCTGCAGCTGGAATGAGATCAGAAAGGGAGATCAACTTCATAGCTCCAGCAATTTGAATTTTATCAGACCACAAACATAAGAAATAATTTATTTGCATAATCCACTGTTGATGCTTTGGAGGTGTAATTTTGTAACTAACATTTAGCTTATTTAAAGAGCCATAAAATAACATTGTTTAAAAAGTTCCACTAAATGGCTTATTCACAATCTGAAGACCATTTGCAAAGAACCATTCAAAATAAATGGGGCTTAAAATAGCCCCAATGGTTGGACATTTGATATTTAAATGATTAAAGGTTTCATGAAAAATGTTGAGGTAATTAGAGCAGATGTAAGTGTAGATATAGAAGAATGGGTACCAGGTTTGAGGTGGGCGAATGGGACTTCTCCTGTTAGCAGTTCCCAGAGACACAAAGCATAGCTGAACATGTCTGCTTTCACTGTGTATCGTGTGCATTGTGTAAACACCTCAGGCGCCATCCACCGCAGATTCTACAAGGTATGTTTTATAAAAAACTGTCTCTGTGACTCATGTCATGGTCAAATACATCACAGATGACAACATTAATATAATAAGAGTGGAAAATCACCTCCATAGCACACATCAAAATCACTTAGCCATACATTATTTTACTCATATAATTTTACCACCAAACACATGGTTCCCTGCCTATATATCACCTGAGAGAGAGAGAGACAATTACACACTACACTGCAGATTTAAACTGCTATACTAATGCAACAATTAGCAAATTAAGAAAAGATGGAAATAATACTACTGCATATTCACTATGAGACACTAGAGACAAAATTACTAGAGATGTCTGATGAACTGACCCCAGGTTGTTTTGTCATGTTATCCACATCCATAGACAACAGGAATCGGGACTCTGGAGGTAGCATACAAAAAATTACATACAGTTGTATGCAAAAATGAACACCACAGGTCAAATACATCTATATGTATACATACATACATTAATACACTACAGACTTGACTTGACTTGACTTTACAAAATGTTTGCCTGAACTTTGATCCATAGCCCACCTCCGAAATCAGCTACCACAGCATGCCCATCCTCATAGAGCAGAATATTGTGGCTGTCAATAAAGTATATTGTAAGAAAGCAAATGTTAAAAAGTGCTTTGAAATCACATTCTCAAGGTTTGTGATTTACACCTCAAATCGGTCTCTAACAGCTCTGATCAATGTAATTCACTGCCAGTCCTGGAGATCAACAACAATGAAGAGCTTAACAACCATATTTCACTCAGAAAGGGCTTTGCAGTGAGCAGCATAAAGTGTTTCAGAGCAAATGTGCTTTGTCCACCCTGGAACAGACGTGAAGGACATAAATGAGGCATTTTGATGGAAACTGAACAGCAACAGCAGCTGAGCTGGATGAAGATGATGATGCTAATGATGATGACTGCTTACCTGTTGAGGTCTCGGTGAATGATCGGCTGGGTGAGATTGTGCAGGTACTCCATGCCCTTGGCCACATCAATGGCGATGATGAGCTTGGACTGCAGGTCGATGATCCTGCTCGTTTAAATACAGTTTAAAGCACACCTAAGATCACAGATCAATGCTCTGAGACATCATTTCAATTTAAACAGATCAATGGGAGGATTGAGTGAACATAAGCAGGGAGCATCACTGCAAAGCTAGACTGACTACGGACATCAAAATACACTTAAACCCCTCATCATACATAAACACACACAGAACTAGAACCGTCTGAATGCACATGTTCCTTTTCTTTCCTGTTATAGCAAACCTGTGACATACTATTTGGCATTTTAACAGAACAATTCTACAGTTGTGTGCAAACCTTTGGACACTCCTGGTCAAATGACATGCTTTTTTAACCTGTAAAGTTTATTGTATTGGAACATATATAATACAAGGGACAAACTTAAATGCGCACATTTTTGGAATTTCTATATCTATACATTTCTATTCATTTTTTGTATTTATATATCGAAAAAAGGCCACACTGTCCTTCAATTTATTCCTCAATATGTTAAATCAAGAAATTAAACAGTGCTTGTACATGTAGAAGTGCTATCTGTAGAGGCCATGTGATTATGTTCTTTTAGAAAATCTTGTGCTTTAGACTTTCTTTTTGAACTCTAAAGCACACTGTGTATTACTGGCAAACAACATTAACCTTGAATGTAAAGTGGCTCCTGACAGTGATAAGTGGAACACACCATAACATAGCACACAGTGTGAAAATCTTTCTCTGTATTTAACCCATTCACCAGGTGAAGCAGTGGGTAGCCAGCAACACAGGCTCTGGGGAGCAGTGTGTGGGACTGTTACCTTACTCAAGGGTACCGCAGTGGTGCCACTGGCAGTCCAGGGATTTAAACCCACAACCTTCCGATCACAGGGGCAACACCCTAACCACCAGGCCACCAGCTGCTGCAGCTTCAATACAAAGCTAAAGAAGTAAACTTCAGACACCAAACATGTCCTGAAAGACTACATCGGGGACAAGAAGGGTTCATTATAAATGGAATATTTTGCTTCACAATCCAAATCAATGCAGTGAAAAAACCTATTTCAATTTGAAAAGTGCTTGTCTCTGGTAGTGTTTCTCACCTCTTTTGCTCGTGAAGCAGTGAGAACAGGGAACCTCCAGACACATACTGCGTTACTATCGCAAACTGGCTTGGGTCATCCAGACAGGCCCCCACAAACGGGATAACACATGGGTGATTGAGCCTGCACAGGATGGACACTTCTCTGCAGAACATGTCCGTGTCTGATTTGGAGCAGTATGTGTTTGCACGATACCTGTAGGACAAAAAGATCACAGTGACTTTGGGACAAAGAAAGATATTATTTTGGTGACCAAGAGTGGTTACTGTCTTATAGTATGTTATTATAGCATCTTTCAATGTTCAAATGTCAATGCATAGGCCTGCTTTTTAATAATAAAAAAAAATCAATAAAAGCTGTTTAGGTCCGGTTCTGGATTACCTGTCCTGTAGAGTTTAGTATAATGACAGTTTCACAAAAATGTATGCATTTTATATATGGTTTATCCTTCCTCCATATATCATTTTCCTTCTTTAGTATTCAAACAGAGCTCACACACAAATTGAATTGTTAAGCAATTTCAGGTACACTTGTTTTGTGATAAAAATATCTCCTAAAATTATTAAACTAATCATGGTTTTGAATGTTGGAGTTATGTTAAGATCCAAAAATGTGCTTTAGGACAGACACTTCCAATAATACACAACTATTTATATTAAAAAATTTGAAAATTGAAATCTTAAACACTGTACAGAATCTTCCACAAAGGCCAAAATAGTTTTGTAAAAGCTTTTACAACTGGTACCTCACCTTTTGATCGCTACAACTTTGTTACGACACTTTCCTTTATAGACCTTCCCAAAAGAACCTGTAAATAGAAAAATACTGACATTTTAGAGCGAACTGATGAGTTTAAATGGCGACAGATGAACAGAATCAAAATCAGAAAACGTTATTGATCCTGACAAAACTATGTTACGACTGCACAGACACACAGAGACTCAGAGACAAGAACAACATAAAATATAAAGTATAAAATAAAATAAAATAGTCTAAAAATATTCTTTTAACAAAATACACTATGCTACCTACACAGATGCTGAGGTGTAACTACTATAGATAAATAACTGCACAGGGTAGACTATTACAGATAATAATGACAATTATTGAATTTAAAAAATTTAATTAGTTAAAAAATATATATATTTAATTATTTCTGACAACCATGTAAATATGGACTACTGTTTCATGATGATGAACATACCCGAACCAATGATTTCATTGAACTCCAGTTCAGAGAGCTGAAGGTGGAAGTTTGATGGGAGGCTTGCTCTTAGGAGGAGAATGTCTGCCTTT
The DNA here is from genome assembly GCA_037974465.1 of Brachypetersius altus. Taxonomy (NCBI): domain Eukaryota; kingdom Metazoa; phylum Chordata; class Actinopteri; order Characiformes; family Alestidae; genus Brachypetersius; species Brachypetersius altus. Next base: position 5,592 of record JBBPDB010032882.1, on the reverse strand, counting down.
TCTAAAGAAAAAGAGGGTCACTATAATCTAATGCAATTCTATGGAGAAGACTCGTTTCTAGATCAGCAGAGTATTGTGTTCTCTCTCTCTCTCTCTCTAGAGGGAGAGAGAGTATATATATATATAGTTCAGTGGCATTGTTGGTGTGTTAGTGTTACCTTTGGTCATACTTTTGATCTTTCCCAGAGGAGACGGGACAGAAACATAAGACCCATCTATGATTAGAATAAAAAACAGTCTTACATTGTTTTGTGTTACTTTACTTTGTGCATTCATGGGTACAGTAACAGTCTATGAACAGCATTGTTTGCTGATGGGGAGTAAATGATGAGTATAATCACACCCCCTCCTGGCTGGGAATATTCATTGCATGGTGAATCTTCTTGGGGCCGTTTGTAGTGTTTCAGCAAGGTGACAATGGCATCATGACCTACAGAGAACATGAATGAGTCCAACCCATTAAAGCAGCCATTAGAAACTTTGACAGCCCGGAAGTATAGAAACAAGTTAAAAATCTCTTAAGTTTATTGTGTTAGGAAGCAAAATACCAAGTGACATTTATTTTAAACAGCTGTAATTTTGTTCTCGAAAAGTACTCTTCTAAGCAGCGTTGGGTGTTTGAACAGTTTCTTTGGTTTGCATCCAAAAGGCCTTTGTACACTTCTGTTTCAGTTTGATGTACACCAGTAGTTAAATGGTTAAAAGTGCACATTATTCTTATGTATTCGTCATGCATTCATTTGATCATTTCTTGATTTTTTCCTTGTTTAGTTTTCTTTTACTTTGATGTGTTGTTTAATCTTTATATATTTTTTCCTATTCACTGTTTTATTTACATTCTCTTATTTTATTGTGAAGCACTTTAAGCTGTATTTTCTCCATGAAAAGTGTTAGATAAATAAAGTTATCGTTAGTAATTGCTAGTTAATTGAAGAAAAATGTCACCTTTTATGTTAGTTCCAAATATTTGGTCTGTAATAGGCGTCCTGATTTTTCTTGTAGTTTCTCTGTGGAAACACAGGATCCAGACTGACCTTTCTCATAGGCCCACATGAGGCAGGTCTGCTCGTCTTTCTCCCCGCTGGAGCGACTGGGGTCACAGGCTACCAAATTCATATCAGCCCCGTTGTCCAGTAGGAACTGAACCAGGCGGATGTGTCCATGAAAACAGGCACTGTGTAGACCTGTCACAGTACAAGACCTCCATGAAGGCCAGAAATCGCATAAGCTAACATGTACACTGATTTTCAGCTCAATGATACAAATACCTACAAGGCTTAATTAGCATAAAGCAGCTATGTGCTAATACTTTGGATATAATAGCTAAAACTCTCACCTACATTTTCATGAAATTGTTTTTTTTTTTTTTAATGTCTAGTTCTGTCTAGTTTACAGTCAGTTCTACAATTTCTCCAAATGAAAAGTTGCAAGATCTATTTATTTATCATGTTAGGTTATGGCAAACCTAGGAAGAAAAAAAGTTTTTAATTTTTTAAAATTCTATTAATATTTAAAGAGTTTTCAAACTTTGGACGGACAACAGAAGGTTTAGAAGAAACATGAAACCTGTGTGTCCGTCTCGGCCCTGGTGATTAATACTCATCGCATTCTGATTGATCAGGAACTTCACCATCTCCAGGTCTCTGCCGTAGGTACAGGCACTACAGAAGAAGGAGAAATGTAGGGGCTGGTCACTCAATACAAAAAAGTATTTCACGACTAACTGCAGCACAATGGCAATCTTTTCCGGACCCACAGAAAAATGCTCTTGAATTTTTCATGAATTGTTTAGAATGTACTCATACTAGGCCCAGTTATTCTGTACTGTGCCTAAACATGACTGTGCCCCTCCCCGTAGTCCCCTCCCCCCAAAGCCACTCACTGCATATTTATACCCCAGTAAAACAGTGAAAATGTAGAAAATGTTATTCCTGTGTCTTAGGTTAATTATAGGTCATGTCCAATAATATTATTTTGCAACTAGTGATAAAGATTTTTCAAAAACAGTAGTGGACAGTATAAATAACATTACATAACTTTACAATAACAACATTTACATTTAAATACAGTCAGATTATTACTGAATCAGAAAATATTTTAACATACAAAATCCAATCATGTCTAAATCTAATTCAGTCAAAATCTGATTCAGTTCCATGCATCCGTGCAGTTTTGTACCCCTTGTTGCCTTGCCTGTGAAAAGCCGTCTCGCTGAAGATGTTCTCTTTGGTTAGGCTGCCGGTTCCAGTGAGCTGCACTAACTCCTTCACCACCTCAATTTTGCCGTTGTAGCATGCCCTGTACAAGAACATTCACATTATAAGAGTGCTCATACCTTCTGTTACATTGTTACCAGACATTCTGCATGTTTTGTGATTAAAATGCTTAATTCAGCTAATTACCTAGATTTCAATCTAACTCTCTAAGGAGCTGGAGTAAAGTCACTGTAAGAACACATGGATCTGGGAACGGGAAACACTGAATTAAATTTATATACTGCAGACAGCATTAATATGACTAGGTGACAGCGGTGTCACGACTGACCTGAACTGACTGACCAGACAAGGCACAACCTTGTTGCGTGGGGAAGAACTCAAGCGTGACAGAGAGCGGGTTGACCACGCATTTTGCTCTGAGAACGCTCCCGAAGGGAGTTGAGGCTCGCACCAAACGAACCCACGTTCTCACTCGCACACACAGGGATGGATAGGGTTTCGCTCCGCAGAGACAGAGTACTCACAGTACAGGAATTGATAAAGTTTCAGGGACACGTGGGACTGAAGCATGCAACTTCAATGTCTGTGCGAGTTACTAACACCTGCTTCCACCTTTTATACCTGACGTGCACTCATTTCCGGTGCCCTTTGACTGCACGTGACCTGGTGTGTATGACAAGCGCGGTGTCTCATGAAGGAAGATTTCCCAGTCTAGCCTGATAACTTATGCCACTAGTCCAGTCTGTCCAACAGACAAAGGAAGATTCCTATTGGACAGTCTTTACATTAGGTTTAAGTCATCCAGCAGAGAAATCCTGATTTGCTTCCACACTCACAGATGGAGCGGTGTGTCCCCGTAGATGTTGACTGAGTGAGACTGGACGTCAAAGTTGCCCTGCAGCAGAAAGCGCACAACGTCCTTGTGACCGAATCGGGCACAGAAATGCAGTGGTACATGGTCCTCGTTGTCCTGGGCATTCACTGTCAATAGAAGAGATACACACTGTAAGACCTTTCTATTGATCAAAAACCTCCTTCACTCTTAAACATAAAGGTTCATAAAGGGTTCTTTGCTTGAGTGTACAGAAGCGCCATCAAAAAGGTCCTATCAAAGTTGGCATAAATTCAATTTACCTGACAAAAAGATGTACATTTAAAGTGTATAATTAATTTCAGATGATATTTATTTGTGTGTGTGTGTGTGTGTGTGTGTGTGTGTGTGTGTGTGTCTTTGTGTGCATATCTCTTTTTGTGTCCTCATAATCATATGCATACTTAACATATATAGAAGTAAGGACATTTTACTGGTCCTCACTGGGAAAAGTGCTGTTTTCACTAAAAAAAAACTTTTACTGATATTATAGTATAGGCTTAGAGAGCATTAATAGGTCAGTTAGCTTAGAACCTTTACTTGAATCTGAATGGATTTTTTTGACACATTGTGCAGTATTTGTTTGTAGAAGCCAGAATGTCATAACTTGCACAGCGCACTAGAAAGAAGCCATTTGAAATTTACCAAGGGTTTAATACTACTGAAACTAAACAAAACCAGGTTCACTAGGTGGGCCATGGGAGAAGAATAACAATCAAAGATAATTTCATTCATGGCATGGTTTTGTGCTTTTTTTTCCAGAATTGTGTGTGTAAATATTGGGCTATGAACACAACTTGGCCAATCAGATTCTAGGACCAGAGCTATCCATTTTATAGGATCAAGTAATGGTTGGCTGTAGGCCACTCCAATAATCTCTCTCACAGGAAATGGTCCAAGTGTCCTGAGCACTTACTGTTCAAACAGAAGACACGTTCCCAGTAACAGCTTCCTGTAGATTCAACTCCTGCTGTTTTAGTCAATATCTGCTCAAATCCGTCTTGTAGCTACAACATTATTGAGCTTTGGAACACTTTCTGTTTTACAGTTGATATCTGAGTCGTGGCTGGTTCAGATAACATATTTAGAGAGTGCTGGGGGATGCGGCCAATGGAAGGATGGATATTTGATCAGGTTCAGAGACTTCCGTGAGGTTTTACCATTTGTAATGCTGCCCTGTCCTATTAGGAACATGAGGATGGCCAAAATGCCTTTAGTGGGTATCATAAAAATGTCAGTGTGATGCAAGTACAGACTCACTGTCCAATTTATTAGAAATACTTAGTATATACTTCCACTAACAGGCCAATTTATTACCTACCTTGTGCTTCTGCTAACTGGCAACTTTATTGGACACACCTACCTTATAGGTCCCCTATAGGTGTATAATTTCAGATGGTAGTCCACCTGCACAATTTAACAGCCCCCCACTATACCATTCATTATTGGTCAGTTTCTGACCACAGCAGCAAGGCTGACCAGATATTATTAGGGTGGGAGACCATTCTCTCTCCAGCAGAAACTCTGGTGTGGCAGTGACACAGCAGTGCTGGTTTGAGTTTATCATACACACGTGGGGTTGCTGGAGATTTTACACACATCAGTTCAGGGGCAGACTGGGACAAATAACAGTCTTGGACTTTTTTAACCCTGCATCTCAGCCGTGGTTCGTGGGGGGTGCACAGACGTCTGCAGGCCGAGCACAGACAGCCATTCTGGACTTTCCCAGAATGCACAGATTGCCATTCCACCCCTGCATCAGTGTCACTGCTAGAGTGGGAGCCACAAGTTGAGATTCTGTAGTCTTTTTACCATCTGTTTTGTCTCCTTCCTCCATCAACAGCCGGACGATGCCCAGGAAGCCCTTAGCAGATGCCAGGTGGAGCGGCCGGTCACCCACTTCCCCGCTCACATTCACATCAGCACCAAATTTCAGCAGCAGCTTACACACCTGCACTCAAAGGTTGTGAAATATGCAAAGCCCTTTAGTGTTTTGACAAGGTTCTTGTCCTGAGGCTATACAGTTTATAACAAAACCACAAGGCAGAGAATTAGCAATGAACTAGAACATTTGTATTGTATTAGGAGAATGTAAAGACCATAAAAAGAAATAGCTTTGAGGAAACTAGATCTTGGCAAGTGAAACTAATTTCATATAATATATTTCTTCTTACATTTTAAAGAAATAACTAAATGCTTTCAATGTTTTGACCTGGTGTATAAATATCATAGTATTACATATAAATATAGGAGGAGCAGCAGTGCCACTCCAGTAACCTGCTCATGGCCGAAGTAGGCTGCTATGTGCAGAGGGGTGAAGAACACGGCGTCCTGGACGTTAACATACGACCCGTGCTGCAGGAGAATGTCAACAGCCTTTAAGAAAAAAAACAGACTGACTTTAATCACACACCAAAACCATATATATATCAGGGCTCTCAAGTCTCACGCAATGAGCGTGAGACACACGCATCTGACTGTCTTCACACGCTCACACGCCACACC
>JBBPDB010032862.1:0-11770 GCA_037974465.1 Brachypetersius altus | reverse complement strand
TTAGGAAGCTGGCTAAACCTAGGAATGTAATGGACTCGATTCTAGATGAGAATAATATAATTGAAACGGATATGAAACGTATCCTTCTGAGAGTACATAGCTTTTACTCCAGTTTGTATAAGGCTGAAGAGTCAGATTCAGACGCATTAAATCACCTCTTAAATAGTCTCCAAATAGATACAAAGGATGGACTTAATACTCTGGAAAGGGAATTAACTATCGGTGAATTAAATAAGGCTCTGGAAAGTATGCAGAACAACAAGACCTCTTGCCTTTTGGGAAATATTGAAAGAACCATTGTTAAAGGTATTTAATGAAAGTTTGTGCCTTGGAAGATTACCCCTATCCCTACGTACGGGGGTTATCTCATTACTTTTTAAGAAAGGAGATAAAAAAGATATTAGGAATTGGCGTCCACTCACCTTATTAGGGGTGAAAGCCCTTTTTTTCCGTTTACAAGAAGTAGCAGGACAATTGGTTGGGGAGGAACAAACCTGTGGGATACCAGGTAGAACGATGAATGATAACTTGGCACTGATTAGAGATTCTTATTTATATGCAATGGATCGGAATTTGCCATTGTGTATAGCGGGGTTTGATTTGGAAAAAGCTTTCGATAAGGTTAGTCACGCCTATTTGAAGGAGGTCTGGGCTAAATTGGGATTGAGTCTTAGCATTAGAACTTGGATTGACTTGTTATATACTGATTGCTTGAGCAAGGTGATGGTTAATGGTCATTTTACAGATACTTTTAAGGTATCATCAGGAGTTAGGCAAGGACGTCTGCTTTCAGTAATTTTGTTTGTCTTTGCAATGGAACCTTTAATTTGGTCAATTAAAAAAGACCCATTAATTCATGGACTTCCAGTGCCTGGTGGAGGGGGTCAAGAGGCAAAATTGTCAGCATATATGGATGATTTAACAGTTTTATGTTTAGATAACAGGTCAATTTTAAAAACTCTTTACTGGTGTGATCAATTTGCCTTGGCGTCTTGTGCGAAATTGAATAGAGCGAAAAGTGAAATTATTTATTTCAACTGGCCTGAATCTAAATTAGACTTAGGCCTGACTTTAAAACAAGACAGAATTAAAATTTTGGGGGTGGAGTTTGGCAGGGAGATGGAGAAAGTTAATTGGGAAATGAAATTACAAAAAATTAAAGGAAAATTATGCCAATGGTAGAGACCTTTCCTTCCCAGGTAAAGTCCTAGTAATCAATGCAGAAATCATTTGCTCTTTGACATTCATAGCTTCAACTTTACCAGCTCCGCGAATGTTCATAGTGGCATTGGGCAGATGGTTGTTTCGATTTGTTTGGGGGTCGAACCAGGAAAGAGTTAAAAGAACCGTGATGTATCTGCCAGTGTCCAAAGGTGGTAAAGAGGTTCCTGACATTTTGAGTAAAATGGATGCCTTATTTTTGACCCCAATTTTAATAGCTATTTTGAGCAGAAACAAGACCTGTTTATGGGCCAAATTTGCCACCTTTTGGGTAGGACATCAAGTATTAAGGGCTGCTGGGAGAAGACCATCACTGACAATACCTTATGCGGAAAGAAGGCCATTTTTGTATTAAATGGTTGTGAAATTTGTAAAATCAGAAAAAGGGAAACAATGCTTGGTTCAAAGATTGAATAGAATAATAGTAGAGATCTGGTTAAAAGGTGACAGTGTAAATTTGGTACCAGTTGACATTTTAGTAGAAAACGACTGTCTGAAAGTGTGGAAGAATGTAAATTCACACTTTCTTTTGAATGTACATAAGGATTTAGCATGGCAAACTATTCATAAATGTTTGCCAACCAAGGCATTTTTGGAGAAGAGGGGTTTGATTGTGAATTCAAGATGCCCAAGAGGAAAGTGTGGACAGGAAGAAAATGTATTACATTTGTTCTGGAGATGTGAGTTTTCTCAAGTTATATGGAGACTGTTGGGACCATGGTTAAGTGAGCTATATAGAACCCCTAGTTATATGGACATTTTATATGGAGAATTGCAGAATGTGGATACAAAAAAATGGGAAAGATGGTGGGCAGTGATTAATTGTGTCAAGGATGCAGTATGGAGATCTAGGAACTTGTTGGTGTTTAAGAAATGTGTGATGTCTCCAGAATCTGTTGTACATTTGAGTTTAACTTTAGTAAAAGATTATATACTCAGAGATAAACAGAATGTTGGTGGAAAGGAATGGAAAAATCTTTGGAAAATAAGGAATGACCACATGTTTAGTGAATTACGAGAGATAATGTAAATAATTGTGTGTATGGACATATTTTTTCAATTCTTCCTTGGGCATGACTTATATCTGTAATATAATTCTTGTTGTACTCTATGTATTTATTTATTTATTTTTCTTTTTTATAAAATATTACTTTCATGCTTATGTATGTTTTGTTAAAGAAAAAATAATCAGTACAACTGTTTTTGGGTTGTTTGTTTCCTTCTCGTTTATAATTGTAATGTAACTTTTGTCTGAATTTAATAAAACGACTAAAAATTGAAATTGAAATTGGTTCACCCAAGGCGAGGCTCAGCCATTGCACTGTCGGCTGTGCTGACCATTTGCGAATTCCCTAAATGTGGGAATCTCGACTGCAGAATTTCTGGTAGTGGGGGACTGCGTTCGCGCTTTCCCCTGGTTTCACTGGTCAAAGAAAGTATGGCAACGCGATGCTTTATTTGTATAAATGTTGGAAGGACTCTGCCTGGAAATACGTCATCATCTTTTATTTAAAAAAAAAAAAAATGTTTCTCATGTCAGCTGTCAGCATGTTCTCTCTGGCCACATGTAATAATCTCCTATGTCTTCCTTTTCCCTGGCAGCCCTATCCTCAGCTGATATGATAAACCTTTATTAGTCCAGAAAGAGCATCAAAAACAACCAAATAAAAAATAAGTACAATTTACAAATCGTTCAATTGCAACTGCTAACTTGCTTCTCAGAAAAAAAATCCTCTTAGAGATAGAGATTTACATGACAAAGTTGGTGCTTCTCTCCGACCCCTGACCTGTTAATCCTGACCAACAATCTGTAACATGGACATGATCTTTGGGAGCTTCCACACAAATACAAAACATTTTCTTTCCCTTTTGTAAATCATTTTTTAATCACTATCAACGACTCAAGCACAGAAAGGGCCTACAGAATCTCCTCTGGCTAAGGCTTAGGAGTTGCAGCTAAGGGCTGTTCAGCATTCAGGTAGTTCCTTTTCAGGAGACACTTTTAGCACATCTGACTTTTTAGGTAAGACTTTTAGGATTCTGAATGTGTATTGGGTTTAACGAAAAGCAAGATAGGTCTGACATTTTAGAGGAACTGTAGCCCCCACATGCTTGGTAAGGCTCCCAGTGCTGGCTGGGGATTTTAATTACGTTTTATCTCGGAAAGATAGAAAGAGCATATGGGAGGATTTTAACCCAGAAATCTGTTTTATCTTTACAGAATCTCGCATGTAAGAGAGGAGAGCCTCACCTGGGGCAGTGGTGATGGCAGTGTCCTCAGGAATGGTGGACTTCCCCTGGAAGTTTATTTGACCTTTTGGGAGCTTTTAGCACCTGAATTACTGGATGAATTTGACAGTTGTATAATGGACTGATCAGCAGAAGTCTGTTTAATGGTCATTTAACAAAGTCTGTGAACATTTGGTGTGAGGTTGGTTGTCTCCACCAAATCTGGTTTTTACCAGTTATCAACTTAACTGGCAGAAGAAAACTATGTGGGTTATGCTCAACACCAAGAGGTGGTTATACATCAACACATCAAATAATAATAATACATTTTATTTTTAGAGAGCGTTTAAAGATACTCAAACATGCTTTACATAGAATTGAAAAGTTTAACATTTACATTAAAAACAATAAAAAACGTTTTAAAACTTACATGGGTAGGCAACACAAGTAGGAACAAATGAAAGGGACTAGGTAAACACACACACATATGGAAAAAATAACAGTGGTTAGAGGCCATAAGCAGATATGAATAGATGGGTTTTGAGGAGAGACTTGCCAGGTCTGAACAGTGTCTGATGGGTTCCAACTTGCATTTAAATTTCTCTAAAAAAAAATAAATACTGATTGCATCTCACTATCTGAAATACAGGAGATTGAAAGAAAAAAATGTTTTGTATTCACATAAGCTGGTATTTCTGTAAAAATTCTTTCACTTGAAAGAATAAAAACACAAGCTGTCAATGAGCAAGTATCAGTTAATTTGTTTCTTATTAGTAAAAATTAAATATATATTCATGCCACAAAATAAACATACATGCAAACTATGAATAGTTAAACTGTCGGCTTGAGCTTTGCAACAATGTACTAAATATACTAATAAGACGTACATCACTCCATATTTGAACAATGAACCTGTTCAGCAACTGTAGTTCAGTCACAAAGAAGGAAATTTCTCACCTGCAAAAGACACACAAGATAGCTAATGAACTGTCAGCAACCATAAAGACAGCTGCCCTACAAAATGAACACAAAACACAAACAGTTATTAAAAATTTGAGGTAGGTGGTGCACAAACAGCATTTTAATAGGCTTAATGACCACAAGGTCTGTGATGTGTTTGTTAGGCATGATAATGGCAGAACAGTTTCTGGTTTGTGAGGTAACGGTCAGCAGCTGGTTTGGAAGCAAAAACAAAGTGCTAAAGAGCTGTTAATACATACAGATCCATGTTTTAAATGCGTATGGAAGTTTTCCATTTACAAAAAAGAACACAGTGCACAAGAGCATTGTTCTGCCCCATTCCTTATGGTTTTAGCAAGGTATAACTCTTTTTGGAAAAAAAAAAGCCATGGATCAAGAGAGAAAGCTTCCAAATCACTAAACACAAAAGTCGGTAGTGTTCATTTCACGGGCAATAATTTTGCAGAGGAAACACAGAGGCAATGTCTAACCGATAGGGACAGCAGCGTAAAAGCTGCCATCTCTACCTTGTTTCAGTGAAATCAGCGTTGGCAAGTACAGCCAAAGACAAGTTTGTGGGAGACCTGTGCCCCAACACTGGTGACTGAACCTTCAGAACAGACCACTTGTCAAGGCATGGAGCCACTCAGTGTAAAAACTCATCCTTGTCTATAATTGTTGTAGAATTTGCACGTATAAATATGGTTTGTACACAAATCTTTATTAAGCAAGTGCTTTTTTCTGTTATTTATGGTTGTTTGACATTCTAAACTCCTGATGACTTCACTCGCTGAAACTATTAAATTTGCTGAAACTATTAGATTTGTAGAATCTAACGAAGCAGCGAATATGTAGATTTAACACACGATCCTTTTCTCCTAAACGTACATTTTAAGGTAAATAGGCCATCTTAATTACAGGAGATTAAAAAGAACGAAAATGTTTTGTAAGTGCGTAATCTGCCCTCCAGTGGCTAAATGCTGCACTGCAAAATAGAACAGTCTCTTCCAGTAAAAAAGGGAAATACTTTATTGCTTAAAGAAAATAAACACAAGGTGCCGATTTAGGAACAAGTTTCCATTCACCTACATTAGGAAACACTGGCAGAGCACCAGCCTTCATACATTCACACACACACACACATATATATATAATTTAATGGAACAACAGTTTCGGCATATTTTACAGGAAAACGACAGACGCTTAGGATCTTGCATTTCTTCAGACTTTATTTCTCTCTCACAACTAAGTATACAGCATCCACACGCCCTCACTCTATGCTGTCTGTACCCCAACTAAACTAAAACCACCTAAGCACCTCCCTCTGACACCCCTTTTCCCGCCAGAATCACAGGTGCATGTACTTTCCATTAATTAACCCCCCCACAGTTTTTGGGCGGCAACTGGCAGTGTCCCCTGTATGAACCCAAAACAGACTCAACAGAGCCAGTCCTGCCGCCCGCCAGCTCGCCTCATAGCCCCCTTCGAGGGGATGAGCCGTCCACGGCCACCCACCGAGCCCACAGAATAGTCTTGTAGGCGAGCTGGCAGGTTACGTCTCCTCCGGGCTCTCCTAGAACCCCCGGGGGACCCAGAGTTGCCCCTAGCACCCGCCCCCTGGTCCTGAACACCCACCTGTTCGGGTGCCCCGACTGCCCCACTGTCCGGTTCCACAGAGTCCCTCGGGCGATACGGGGCTAGCCTGTCCCTGTGGACGACTACCGCTTTCCGGCGGCCTTCCACCTACACCTCACCTACGCGTTGCAGCACCTCGCCCAGTCCGTGCCAGTGGGAGTCTAACTTAGGACTCCGGCCCTTTTTCCGGGAGGGGCAGTAAACCCAGACACGCGCTCCTTCTTGGAAATCACTCCCCTGGCTGCGCAGGTCGTAGGCACACTTCTGTCTGGCGGTGGCCCCCCTTGGCTCTCTCTCGCCAAGGCGTGGACCATCCGGAGTCGCTCCTGCAACCGCTGAGAATAGTCCGGCCCAGGTGGCCCCACGAGTTCAGGTTCTGGGGGGGGGCCCGAACGCCAAGTCCACTGGCATCCGCAGTTCCCGGCCGAACATAAGTGCTGCAGGAGTGCACTGCGTGCTATCCTGCACCGCTGTTCTGTATGCCCACAGCACCAGGGGCTGGTGGCAGTCCCAGTCCTTTTGGTGGTCCGCGACCAAGATCGCCAGTTGTGTGGCCATGGTGTGATTGAACATTTCCACAAGACCGTCGCTCTGCGGATGCAGTGGTGTAGTCCTGGTCTTGTGTATGTTCAAGCTCGCACACACCTTGGCAACCAGCTGCGCCTCAAAGTTGCGGCCCCGGTCACTGTGGAGCTCCTCCGGCGCCCCAAACCGGCAAAAGAACTCGTCCACCAGCTTTGCCGCGACCGTTTCCGCGCTCTGGTCGGCAATCGCGTATGCCTCGGGCCACTTGGTAAAATAATCCATGGCCACTAAGACATAGCGATTGCCGGCCTCCGTTTGGGGAAACGGCCCTAATACATTGACCCCCACCCTCTCCATGGGAGCCCCCACGTTATAAGCCTGCATCTGGGCGCGCAATTTTTCCCCCGGCCCCTTTTTCGCCGTGCTAAGGTCTTCGCGGTGCCGAAATGACCAACTCCTGTGGCGCCGTGGACTGAGCACAGGACCTCCTGACGCAGCCCACAGGGCACCAGCAGCTGCCACCACACACGTTGGCCATCGGAATGTCGTCAGCACCGATAACACAAGCCCTGTTTCATGGCCAGATTTTCCCACTGAGACCGATACGCCTTTATCTCGGTCTCAGCGGCTGTGATTTCTTCCCACTCCGGTCGCTGCCCCCGCTCAAGCCAGCCCTGGACCTGCCCAATAACGGGATCGCCCTCCTGCTCGCATCGCAGCCTATCCACGTCCACCCCGCTATCCAAGTGGACCGCCGCCAATAACTGTTGCTCACTATCCTGTTCCCGTTCCTCCGCCCGCGCGCAATGTCAGTTCCGGGCTTATCAACACCGGGGCTTTCCCTAGCGCCTCCCGCAGCTGTACGAACGCCTCCTCACACTCCTCGGACCACCGTGAGCCAGCGCCACGGCGGCAAAATCTCGCACGAAGCGCCTACAGTATGAGGCAAGTCCTAAAAAACTCCGCACCTCCCTCACATTCCGTGGCGTAAGCCAGTCACGCACCGCCGCAACCTTCTCCGGATCTGTGGCGACCCCCTCTCCACTGACAAAATGCCCCCGGAATGCCACCTTTTGGCGAAACAGCCCGCATTTCTTTGGGTTTAGTCTCAATCCAGCCGCGCGAATAGCCCCCAACACCTCTCTCAGGTTTCGCACTGCCCCCTCGAACGTCTTCGTGGGTATTAATAGATCATCCAGGTATACCACGCATTTTGTCCGTGGTATACGCCCAAACACGCGCTCCATTAGCCTCTCAAATGTGGCTGGACTGTTACAAAGCCCGAACGGCATAACTTTGAATTGCCATAGGCCGTGCCCAATGGAGAACGCCGTTTTTGGCTTGGCATCCGCTGCTAATTCGACTTGCCAATACCCGCTCTGCTGATCTAACAATGTAAACCACCGCGACCCCGCTATTGCATCTAACATGTCGTCGATACGCGGCAAAGGGTAGGAGTCTTTGGTAGTTACCTGGTTGAGGCGCAGGTAGTCAACGCAGAACCTCCAGCTGTTGTCTTTCTTCCTCACCAGGACGGCTAGAGCTGCCCAGGGGCTGTCCGACGTCTCGATCACGCCGATGGCTGCCATCTCCTCGATCTTTTGTTCCGCGGCCTGCTGCTTGTCCAGGGAAAGCCAATGTGGTCGCAGGCGGATCGGGACGGCGTTGCCCGTCTCGATGCGATGCTGCACGAGCCCCGTCCGCATACACTCCTCGTCCTTCGCCACAAACAGGTCTTTGTTCTGTGTGAGGAGTAACTCCAGCTCTGCCTGCTGCTCTGCGTCCAGCCCCTCACTGTCTCTCTCCAGCAGCTCCTTCACGGCCTGTCGCGCCTCGCAGGACGGCCGCAAAGCTCGCTGGCCCACCCTCACCTCGGTGTCCGCATCACTGCTTTCCCGCTGCGGTGTGGGCCCGTCCGGTGCGGCCACGTACAATCGACCCACCCCAAAGTCCACCGTGGCTCCAAGCTTGACCAGTGCGTCCAGTCCCAGGATACATTCCTCGACTACTTCGGCCAGTCATCTGTACTTGGTGGACGTCTCCCTTTCATCGCGGCTCTATCACCTGTCATCGTGGAGAGACGGGTTGGGTTTGTGGCAGGACCCCGGGACGGAGGAGGGTGATGGTGGAGCCGGTGTCCACTAAGGTTCAGCAGTGGACTCCGTCGACGACGCACTCTATTCGGAGTGTCTCCCAGTCGGCCCACTTGCGGCTCGCTTCTCTTTAGAGGGGCTTAGGGGAAGGCGGACGGTGCAGCCCTCCTTGCTCTGTCCGCTGGGCGTTTCCCGGCAGCTTTTGGGTTTTCTCTCTTTCTAGTGGCTCACTGCAATAACGGGCGATGTGCCCCGCTCGGCCACAGCGGAAGCACACTCTCGCACCTGGGGTTTTCTTGCCTTTCATGCTACTCTTGGCAGCTTGCTTCGGGTCTTCTCTTGGCTCTACCTCGCCGGCTGCGACTCTCCGGTGGGGGGACACTCGGGGTCGGCCGCTCAAAATGGCTTCCGTCTCTTCTAACGCCGCCATCAGGGAGGTCGGCGTGTGGAGGCGCACATGCTGCTGCAGACTATCGGGAGAGAAAACGTGGATAGGCCCTGCGGGTGTAAGTCTGGAGGTCTCCGGCGAGCGTGACCCACATCTCTCCAGCTTGATGCCGCCGCTCTCCCAGCTGGGCTCGCGCCGTCTCTTCCCGTGCGGGCTGGCCAAAACGCTGCTGCAGGGCCGCACCAGCTGCTTGAAATCTTGGCGTTCTTTCAGAGGCCGGTCGACGAGCAACTTAAGCGCTTCTCCTTCCAGCGCCATGGCGAGATGCACGGCTTGTGTGGCCGCCAGCCGCTGTGCTCGGTTGCCAACTCGACCTGTGCCAGGTAGGGCTCCAGCGGCACATTGCCGTTGAACTTCGGCAGCTTGACGGCTTTCGGGGAGCCTGCCGGTGCTGTCGCCGCTTTTTCCCTGTCCTCCCCGGTGCTGTTCCCCGCCGTTGTTGGATCGCTGCCGTCACACAAAGCTCTGTTTCTCGCCGGCGTGCTGTAGCGGTCTGCCACCTCCCGGCTGGCGCCGTCTGGCCCTGCCGGTCCCCGCAGTGCCTTCTCCAGTATAGCGTTGAGTTCTTCGTCGCAAGTTTGCTCCATCATAGCGTCAACAGTCCTCTGAAGTGCGTGCATCCCACTTCTGACACCAGTGTGACGAGCAGCAGAGGAAGGCACCAGACACTTGGAATCTTGCACTTTATTTCTCTCTCACAATCCAGCTTACAGCAGCCACACAACCTTACTCTCAGCTGACTGTACCCCAACTAAATCCCACCCACTTAGCACTCAGTTTCCCGCCAGAATGATGATGAGCTGCAGGTGCTCCCCCACACAGTTTGCATGCCAAGTGACCCCTAAGTGAACCCACAACAGTCCCACTTAACCCCTTAAGGCCCGAACAATCGGTCCTGCTCACCAGCTCGCCACAATATTGAACTGAACAACATTGCTGACAATATTTCTCCTCATTTCTAAAGAAAAATATTGTTCTTTAAAGCATTATTTTAAAAGAAATGACAATACAAAATAAGAGAAATGATGCAGCAATTACAGAACTTGAATAATTCAAAGAAAACAAACCTCTAGTTCGCTCTTAAACAAAAAGGCAACAATTACCTTTGACATAATGTTTTGCCATCCAGCTAATCACATTGCAAGAGAAGAGTGTTATGGCAGTGTTTTTATAATACTTTCCCTCATTAAATAAGATGTGATTCAGGTGCTCACTAATCAGTTCTTCATAAAGCAGAATGAGCATGAGGTACGATGAAGAAGACGTGATTGAAGTAATACGGAATCACAGGGGGACCAAAAAGCGTAAGTAAATCATAAATCTGGGTGGTAGTGTGGTGCAATAGTGCAACCTACTGGCGTAACACTTCTGCTGCCTTAGACATACATGAAAATATAAGCAAGAGTGTGTTTACTGGTTAATACACTGCTGATTATTTAAAATAAACTTAAACAAACCAAGACCCACTCTTTAGAACTTTTTGTTGCTTATCTTTGCAAAACCGAGGTACATACTGAACTGTGACATCTGTGTACCGGTACACCCCTATTTCACACTCATACAGACGCTCATTTAAATATAAATGGTAGTGGTGTCTTATTTTTTTCCAGAGCTGTAGATGTGTTTTTCTTCCTGCAGCAAAACGACTGATCCTGCAAGAGAATGTGTGGGCATTAGATGTTTTTGGATACAGCTCACAATGAGGTGATGGACACATGACAAAGGGCTAAACAAACTGAACTTAAATACAGACAGAAATCAGAGAACACAACACAAGGCAGGTGGAGACGATACACGTGACGTTAAACAGACAAGAAAGTCAAAATAAAAGCCCCAAAACATAACCAAAAACCAGAACCAAAAACCAGAAAAGCTGAACCGTGACAATTGACAAGGGAGCTCTTTAGCTGCTGTAGATGTTTCCTGTATTATGAGCAGGAGTGAAGCCGTGGAGGTCGCTGGAAATAGAATCACAGAATCCATTATTATTTACTCATTTGTGTTTATTTATGACACCTGTCAGCTTATAAAGTTTAAAAAATCTCTTACATTACCAGTGTTCAAGTGATTTACACCTGCTGATGTTTATCCACAATATTTATGATGACAAATGTGGGCGTGGTAGGACTTAGGAGTGCTATATTTAGACTTAATGACCTTATTGTATTATTTAATATTCATATTTTGAATTACCTAATAGTATTAGTATATTCATATTTTCATAAGTTAATGACATAATAGTATTGCATTAATATTCCTAGTCTAACTGTTTAATGGTCTAAAAACAACATGAATATTCATATTCCGACAACTTGGCCCAGTTGTAATAATGCATGTTAATATTCATGTTTTTTCTGTTTAATGACCTAATGACCCAGTCGTACTTGATTAATATTCATTCTTAGCTGCTTAACGACCTAATAATTCTGTAGTATTAGATTAATATTCATGTTTTGACTGCTTAACGACCTAATAGAAAGACAAGAATATTTATATTTTGACTTCCAGTGTGTTTTTTAGAATACAGGGAACTGGGGGTGGGTTCTGAGGAACATGGAACGAAGGACGCTGTAGAGCATGCGGTACTCTTGGAGCTCCAGGTTCTGCGTGGTCATCACAGTGCCGTTGGTTGTGGAGGCGTACAGATCCTGCCACATCT
>JBBPDB010032807.1:0-11773 GCA_037974465.1 Brachypetersius altus | reverse complement strand
CCTTGGCCAAAGAAAGCTGCTATGAATTCCAGACCTTCAGCCGTCAGTCTGAAGGTCTGGCTACGCGAGACTACATACCCCCCAAAAAGTGAGTAGCTGCGCCCGTGTTCTCATATTATGGTTTTCATGGTTCTCTGTTTTTGGACAGTGTGAGAACGAGAGGAGAGTTCTAAGTGCTAAAATCTTTGGGTAAAAATATTGCAAGAGGATATATAGTGCATAGAGGAGATGCTCTCTGAACAGATGAGTCTTCAGAAGGTTTTTGAAGAAAGAGATGGATTCTGCTGTTCTGGTCACCTTTGGCAGCTCTTTCAGGCTTAAACCAGCCTTCCAACTCAAATCAGAAGTTTTCAAGAGTTATCTCCGCACCAGCCTCTTCAGTCTCGTCCCAAACTACAACCACAATCAGGTCAAGCCACCCCTGAATTATAGCTGGGATTAAACTTGAGTTGATTTTGGCTGTAGTAAAGCATCCTATATCCCCATTCTAACGCTGTGCTCCTCACACACACGAAGGAAACACCTGCTAACGCTACATGGTGGGGTGTATCATTTAACCAAATGCACTAAATGGAATTCAAGAGGAATGCTTGCTTTAGTGCAAATAATTTTAGTGTCCCTCAGCCTTGGAGAAAGTGTTAAGTGTGATTTTCTCTTAAAGGGCAAGGCTTTCTGCTGCCTCAGTAAACTTTAATACATGTGCACCCAAACTATGACGTAGACCAACAGTGCCCGGCCCGCTGCAGAGGCCTGACTTGCACATTTTTTGTTTATCCTGCTCTTGTGCACCTGATTTAATTTAAAAAGGAAGACGGCATAACTAGCCAATGAGCTGAATCAGCAGAGTAAAGAAAACACTCCAAAATAGAAACACACTCTGCTCGTCTCGCTTAAATCTTATTACAAAACGGAATTATTATAATCTTATTAGTAATTATAATTATAATTTATTATAATAATTATTAGAAATTTGCGTATTCAGCAGGTGCTTTTATTTGTGAAGTTGACGAAGGAACTTTTATTTTTCCATATTAAACAAACCGCTACTGACAGAACCATTTTTGTTTTTCATTTATTACCAGCAGTTGTTTACACTGTAAAAAAACCCGAAAAAAACGAAAGATGTGACATTGGGAGCGTTATATTATGGATTTATTATATCAGTGTTTCTGATTTCTGCCAGAAACACTTGTCACATTTTGATAATCTAATCAATTTAATACCTGATACAATTTCAAACATTAATGTTTAAATAATAAAATATTGATCCTTGGGTCTCCATGTATCAATGTTATTTTTAAAGCCAAATTGTGTGATATTATATTATATTGATTTTTATTCTCCTACTCCTACATTTTCAAATTAATTTAGCGTACAGCCCATTCACACCAAAGTGATAGCAAGTGTCAGAGCCTGGACCTCATACAGACACTTTTTTCTCTGTGTGTGCTAATGTGTCTTTCTGCCAATAAAGTTAACATTAGAATAAATGCAAAAAAACAAGGCAGCAGTAAAATGAATCAAGATTTGTTTTGTTTGTAAAAAAATATATATATATATATATTGTGAGGAGAACCCAGGTTTGGTTCCAGCTATCTCCTCGATGCCTCCACTCGTCACTTGGACTTGAAATTCCATCAGCAGCTCCTGATTTAATTTCAAACCAGTTTTCTGATGGAAACTACAAGTAATACTGGGCTTCTACAACAAACACGTTGATATACGTTGAACATAAAAGCATTATTTACTGTATAATGTTATTTGTGTTTCTTCTTTTTGCCTTTGTTTAGTATATTTAGCAATATTAATGTGAAAAAACACATCTAATTCGTTTTTTCATTTTATTTGCATAGGTGCCTCAGATATTTGCACAGTATTGTAGCTGTGCTGGTTTCAGAGTGCAGTGGGTTATAAAAGCTGCTTCCTGTCCGCGTGGCCCCGGAGCAGCGGTGCTGTTTTAAGTGCAGCAGGACAGAAGGGCTGGAAGGCGGGGCAGAGGCGTTCGGGTGGAGCTTGGGGTCCAGTTCGGGGCAGAGCGGGTGCTATCCTGTCACCTTCAACACTGTCATCCCAGTCACTTCCTCCACTTCCTGTTTGGCACATTTCTAGTTTAAACACAGCCTTCCTGCCCATGTCCGGCCCACGCAGGGACCCAGTTACACACAAAACACACTCATCTGCCCACTGGCTCGGATTCATCATTTGGAAGAGTTAAAACTCCAATTACACTTTACCCAGAGTGAAGAAGACCTAGGAGATTCTTCACTGAAGCTCCTGACAGGATGCTTCATAATTTACTGGCATGTTGAAAGCAGTGTTTAGATTTGATCACTTTATTCCCCAGAAATCCATCTGCAGCACGCACTGTCCTTTCTGGTGGAAACTGCGTGCCTTTAAAGCATTTTTATAGTCTTCTCTGTTGTCCTGCTGTCTCTGTTCTGTGAGAAAGGCTCAGAGTGAGTCACGGCCTCTTCCTCTCCGCCTGATCCCTCCGCCAGCTCTCTGCGAGGTCACGGCCCACACAGGCCAGTGCAGGTCCCCGAGGCCTGAAGGGCAGGTGGGAATGGCCTGACATGAGAAAGTGGAGCGTGGCCTACTTCCTGCCCACACTCGTTCAAATCAGGATCCTTCTGTTTGGGAAAGCTGTGTTTTACCCCTCCCTCAGCTCCTTTCCCCTTTGCTTTTGAGCTCCACAGAAAAATCCCCCTTCATCCCAAACATCCGCAGGGCTGGTAGGCTGAACATGCTGAAAGAAATGGCTTGGTTTAAAATCAATTTCTCACAGCCTTCCTCATACCCCAAACACAGTCAAAGCCCAAATCACCACACACTTGCCTCAAATCTCACTTTGACACTGTAGAATGTACTGTTTTCTACCTAAATGGACAGATGTGCTACATTTAAGATGTTGCATGTGCTACATTTTAAGACTATTGCATTTAGCTATGCCACATCCTTTTTGTCCATTTTTATGAAATCTATGAGGTATAAAGTTTGCAGAGTGCTAAAGGAATGAAGGATTAATCATTTTTAAACTAATTAATCCATTTTAAAAAGTACCTTACTTTATCAACCAGATTGTCTTAAGTTTAAAGTGGGAAATAGCAAGAAATAACATGGACATGTAAAGGCAGAAACAACCACAATACATATGTCAGAAAACCATTGCAATGAATTATTATCCCCTAATCAATGTTAGTCTTGTACCTCTGGTACAAAACCAATACAAAAATACTTTTTCTAAACTGTCACTTACAACCTAGTTACATTTTTAAGTTTTGTTTCTTTTAGGTTAACCCTAACTACATACTATACAGTCACAGTACATATGCAATCTATACATATATTACAAAAAAGAGAATACTTTTATCATATGAGGGGTTTTATGAAGCACAAAATCCACCCACTCCATTTTCATCACAAGTGAAGCAAGTCCCCACACTGCCATTCCAAAAAAAAGATTAATAATGTAATGTATTGTTATCCAGCCTATGAAACCATTCTAATGACAAAATATTTTAACTTTTAGATTCTGAAGCCTTTAGTTCTACTCTGTGGGGAGTTGGTTTAGCCCGGATGTTTGTGGAGCCTTTCTTTTCCAAATAGCAGCTTGCAGGGTGCCTGTGGGTCCACTCAGCACCTTTCTAAAGCTTGAGGGGTTCCAACCCCATGCCAAGTCAACATCAGCCGTTTTACCTCCAAATTAAACTCTGCTTTTCCTCAAAGTCCCGCAGCTTCTCTGCTGCTGCCCAAACACACTGGACCTGCCTCAGGGCGTAGTTGGCTGAAGGAAGCCTGTGAAATTCTACATGCCCAGAGGAATACGCGGCCACTTGATACAGTCACCCAGGCTAGTTATTTTTGCATCGGTTTCAAGGCTGGACTCATCTAGCTTCCTGCGACATGAGCTTCAGATAAGAGGTTCAGGGCACTCAGTGAGAGTGTATAGAGTTCGTTTGCACCTACAGGGTGGAGACAGTCTTTATATGCAGTGGAAAAACTATATAAATAACAGAGACCTTCGTACATTTATACAAAGGTCACAGGAGCCCAAAGTAACAGCAGCCACTACTCTGAAGAGAACAAGAAGTAGGCACATTTTTGTTTTCTGAAAAAGCCTCTTTACTTCTTATGCAAAATAAAAATACAGTTCACAGTGAATCATAAGTTAATTGTAAGCTAATGAAATGACAGATCATATTAAGATGTGTGCAGATACTCACTAGATACATTATAATAAGCAGTTCATATGCATGCCATTGATCGGATAATGAAACAAAGCACGAGGGCAACAATTGTGTTTGGTGTTTGAGTTCTTATCTGCTTCAGAGTTTGGCCGGCTCTTAAACAAACAAACACTGAAAAACCCAAACCCTAACTGTGTACGTCACTTCCGCACTGATAAAACATATTAAATCAACACACTTATTGTTGAGTTTACTTTTAGCAATACTGTGATGATATTAATAGAATATTTATACAGAAAATATGTTTTTTTGTGGGAGTCTGAATCAAGCAAATTCTATGCATAACAAAATGCTTACCTTATAATCCTTGTACATCGTGAATTCAAATGTACCTCCAAACAAATACCGGGAAAGTCTGGATACCCCCAGTGCAATGCAATCAATCAAAAGACACATGCTGCAAGGAGGATGCATTGTGCAAGTGCAATGTGCCCAACAACAAAAAAGCTGAATAGAATACTTTGAGGGTATTTTAAGCTGTAGGTTCAAAAGAAGTGGCCAATTACTACCAAGAAAATGGCCATTCAAAAATAATATGACCTCTTAAAATACAGTAAGCCCCATACAACCCCCTCAAGAGTCGAAGGATCGAATACCTCTGTCTATTTGGTGATTAATAACTTAACATGTCACATGTTTGTCCAGTTTCATTTCAGTGACTCATTTCTCAAACAGCAGACACACCTTGATCTCCATCCCAAACCTCTCACTAGCTTACAGAATAAATACAGCATACGACAATGACAACAACATTTCACAACACTGTGGTGTCATGACACATTCTGAAACCTTTCCATAAGTGCTCTGATGTCCCTCTCATCACTCACTTTTCCATGCCGTTAGCCTGACTGGCTTTCTATGCAGGGAAGCAGATAGAGCAGCACTCCAGGCAGATCTCTAGGCAGTCAGAGGATTGGCAGCAGTCCTCCAGGATGGCACAGTCCAGCAGGGCAGAGCAGGGGTCTTCCGAACAGCAAGCCAGACCACCACACGCCTCGCTACAGCAGCACAAAGCATCACACTCCATACCACAGGCCAAACACTGTGTCAGCGCTGAGCACAGGGACAACACCTCGCAGAACAGACATGCCAGAATGCAGTGCAAGCAGCAGTCTGTGAAAATAAAAAACAGAATTCACTGGAATATAGTTGTACTGACTCAAATTTTCTAAATGACTATTCCATTGAGGAAAATCAGGAGCACTATATAGAACATCATTATACTGTAGGGAGCAAAAATCCCCAACCACTACTAGGAAACCAGGAGCTCTAAACAGAACATTATTAAAGGGAAAAGAAATGAAATAGTATAGTGAAGAGTATTCAATATCTGCTCCGGTACACAAGTATTCTTTCCCTTGATGTGCAATGTGGCATTACAGCAGTGCACTGGATATATTTTAGGTCACTGCAAGATAGCAGACTTACCAAATGAGGCATTAATGAAAAGTTTCGGACATAGTGACTTAAAAGTGTCCAGAAAAAGCTGTCAATGGCACATATATGCCTTGCACTCCTGACAGTCTCATGACTGAGCACAAGTGTTTCCCTAAAGCACTCTTGTGATCTTTACTCAATGTCATTTTAGGAAAACCCACAAGCAGCGTTAACACATAGACCCTGAATGTTTCAGATCAGCAGACACAAATGATACTTTTGGCACAGTGTGAAAGCTCCTGCATCCCAAATGAGTACAAATGTTCTCTAATGGAAACGACTACCAGACCCTCACTACTAGGCAGCATGAGGCACACAGATAAAGCCGTAGGCATGGCCCAGTGTAGCTGACAGATAAGAGCAAAGCTTATTTACAGTTAACTATGGGTGGGGGCCTCTTTCTTCATGTGCTGTCCAGCAGTTTAAACATACTGATATAAACACAGACTCTGGTCATTGTAAAGTTTGAGAGTTACCACGGCTATTAGTTTCACTCTAAGCCCTTTGTTTCTAAACAAGGGTTCTCCTGTTCCAGTTCCTGATCAAACACACATGATTTAATGAAAGGTTTGATAACCACCTGACGGGTTTAATAAGGTGTGTTTCTTTGGGTGATATGGAAAATCCCACTATCACTCCTGTGGACTTCATGCACTGCTCTATTTGTGCTTTCCCTGTTCTTACAAGCCTGATTCATCTCTCTTCTCATCAGGCAAGTATCAAGCCTTTCATTAGCTGAGGTATTTCAGAGCAGGTAAAACATTAAAATGGAACTAATAATCACTGTGTTATACAAAATTATGTAGCCGATGGCTGTGTCTGGTGAACTTTTCTGTAAGCATGGAAGTTTAAGCATGCATTTTAATGGTGTATAGTATTTTTTCTCACCGTCACCAGCGACTTGCTGTATTTGAGTGGCACTGGCTTTCAAACTCTGCTGGCTTTTGGAGGTGGAGGGCAGGTGCTTTTTGTGAGACTGGCTGTGGCCGTTGCACTTGGGTACCTGTGCCGGGTCAGATGGCCTTTGACCTGTTGAGGCAGTGGGAGGTGTGCAAATGGGTAGTGATCCAGTCGTCATAGTGGTTGGAGATGTGGGGCCATTGAGATGGTTGTGAGACGCTGAAACACAGAGAAAACGTCATTTTTAAAATATTTAAATGGACAAAATATAGATATCACTTAGGTTTCAAGATGACTGCTACTGTTTTAACTACATGACATAAGCCCTGCTCACACCTGGCATTGGGAATGCACTGAGACTGAACCACATTCAGAGGTGGGCGGGGCCAAATTGGGGCCACATACATTTAGCAGTGCGTACATGAATTCGCTTTGAAAAGCATCTTGCTCTTATACAGAGGAAGTCTGCAATCATTTATCCGGCAATGGTGTCATGTGATTTGTTCTGATTTCTTATTCATATGTTTTATTTTGATTTTTTATTATTTTCATTCCTGGCAGGCTAATGCATTGCTGCATCCCACTGAATAAAAGCAACAAGACATTTGGTCCTTGCAAACAGAAATGATGTAGATGTTTATCTGCTTATAGCTGGGGAAAATGAGGATCCAACAACTTGCCACTAGAGACCAAATTTAACTTTTAAAGCTTTTAAAGCTACACATATAAAACTGTCACCCAAGATGCCTGTCAATGCCAGGTGTGAACAGGGCCATACATTTATCCATGTCTGTAGATAACAGCACATGATACAGTGTCAGAAACCACATAAGCAGCTATAACTGAGATTACTTAAAAACTTAACAGGGTTTAAGGTAAGTGTGAGATGATTCAGATACTCAATTTGAATGGCGCTAACAGGAGGTTTCCATTTACTTGTTAGTTATATTGACCCCACAGCTCCAGTGTAACACTAAAGAATCATACTCTGGACACTAAAATCTTAGCTAAATGAGTACGTTATAAGGTGAAAATGTGATTTTTAGTCAACCCAACACATTTGCTGTACTTTACTGAATCAATTTATGTATTCTCATAATTATGCAACATTCATTTTAAAGAGTCATTGCTACCTTTCTTTACTCAGGTAATCCTTAACACTCAGTGCTGCCCAAGGACAAATTTTGAACATAAATATATTACCTTTGTCTATTTTGTGAAGGATCACTGGTACATGATCAGGAAGCAATAGAGCATCGTCACTTGTCACTACGATGTCAGTCAGGGACTCGTCACTTCCCCTGTGACCTATTCCATTCGAGCAAATACTCTTTGGTGATACAGGATCTGTCAGTGAAAGAGAAGATGAAAGACCCTTTTAACCTACTCTCATGCAGTGATTAATTCATCATGGTGTATCATGTTTATTTTTAAACTGGCTCCATTGTTTCCATCATATATACTATAAAGATGATAAATACTGTTTTCATCCTGATTTTACATAATAGATTGTATGTTGATACAATAATGGAAAATAAGTATTCAGACACATTTGTTGACACCATGCATATATCCAATTTACATTCATACACATAATGTCTTTTGACGTTGTAGTTATACTCTGCACTAAAACTTTTTGACTTTGACTTTGTACTTATCCTCTTTGAAAGCCTTGAAATCACATGATTTCAGAGGAATATAAGTCTAGACCATGTAAGCTTCAGCTTTTTTTTTTATTCTATCCTTTATTAAATTCTCCTCTAATACTTGTTGGTACATCGCTTCATTCATGTTTTCTTCGATGGTGTGTAATGCCCCAAAACTGTTTGCAGAGGAGCAGCCTCACCTTCACTGTGAGTATGGTGCTCTTGAGCTCATAACATCTGTCCTTTTTTCTCCAAACATGAATTGAATTGCCCACGACTTTTATCTAATCGGAGTACATTTTTCCAAAACAGTTCTCAAATGTCTAAAAACTCATGTGCAAATTTAAACCCATTTATCTGTGTTTTTCATGGGGCACAGGATGACTGTAATGCATTTCATTGCTTATTGTTCTCTGTGCTGCTTTCAGGTTGCCCTGCTGTGGTTTTCATTTGAACACTGGCTTCTCTCTAGGTTTCCTTATCATTAGTCTGAGTGAAATCTTACTTTGTTCATCTGTTCACAAAGGAACAGTTTCTGCTTGCATATCATTAAACCAGTTGTACTGATAGTAATGTTTACCTTTTCTTTTCTTATCTTTTTCAGTGCAAGTGTTGTTTTGTGTAATGTTATCTCTGAGAACTTTAGCAAGCTTTACGTTCACAATGATTGCCTCTTGTTACAGGATTGGTTTTTAATTTGCACAAAATTTTATATTTATAAACATCCAAATTGCAGTATGTGTGTATCTTTAAAGTGAGTATGTGCACTGAAAATATAACAGCAAAAAACAAAAGTGTCTAAAAATGTATAACTGTACATATATTTAAGTAACAAATCTAGAAAAATGGCCTAAAAAGAAAAACTGATCAAAAAGATAACATGACTAATACTGAATAAAAGGTAGTGGAAGCCAATAGTGGTAGTGGGAGCCAATCTCCAATAGATTTCATTAAAAGTAGATTAAGTGAAGTGAAAGTGACCATTCTGTCATAAGTGAACACACTATAGCATGAAATTCTTCCTCTGTATTTAACCCATTCACCAAGTGAAGCAGCAGACAGCCAGGAACACAGTGCCTGGGGAGCAGTGTGTGGGGATGGTACCTTGCTTAAGGATACCTCAGAGGTGCCACTAGCAGTCTTGGGATTCGAACCCACGACTTACTACTCCCTGCCCCCCGCCACACACACACACACCGCACTTAAAAAAAAAAAAAAAAACGTGTCATGGTGAAGTGCTGATTTGCTGACCAGGCTCTACTACTGTCTCAGCAGTTCTTTCTGGGTGAGTGATGTGGTTACTTTGGTTTTCACAGCTCTTGGTCAGGTCTTGTCCACTGTTCAGTGCCACGTCCTCATGTTGGACGTCCATGGCTTCTGTCTCTTTCTGAGACGCCTGTCGATCACGCTGATCAAACAGGGAGAACAAGATGTTATCCTGTAGTGCACCGGTCCAATCTTCTACATTTCACAGAACTTTAAAACTGAAACTGAGGAGATTTGAGTACTAATTTCTGACGTGCTTTTGACCCATATGTGTCCAGGTCTAAAATGTTTTCTAAGCTTTCCTGATCATAAATCAGAAAAAATGTTTCAAAATGTCTTAAAAGTAACACCTTACACCTTATGTATTACTTTAAATGAATTTAATGTTTGATCTATGTGGACTGCTAATTCTTAACAAAATGATTACAAAATATTATCTAATAAGTATGAAAATTACATGTAATCTAAATAAATCCAAACTACTGAGAATTTAATCACTTAGATCACTCAGAACAAGTCCTTCATCAAATCTAGTCCAATGTGACAAGTAAGTAAGTAAGTAAGAAAGTAAAGCTTTATTGTCATCTCAGCCATATAGACAGTACATAGTGAAAGTGTATTGTTATCGGCTCCCTATCTGTGAAGAACGGGATGGCTGCATTAAAATAATAATATTAGCATGTGTGTTATGAACAATCAACAGGAAGAGGTGCGATCATGATTAATGATCACAGGAATGGCTATCCACCCTAAAACATAATAATTAATGTGATGATATGCGTTGGTATTTACGTCCATAATACAAACATGTCTTTTGAGACATTATAAATTCTCAAACATTTTCCTAATCAGCCAAACGTGATATATGCGGATGTCATTGTCATTCAAAATAAGATAAACCTTTGTTAGTCCCACAAGTGGGAAATTTTAACATATAGCACTGATGCATCTGAGAAAAAGCCAAACCATGTACTTATGTACATGTACTTATACCGACAGAGGCAATAAAGTACTTTTGGAATCATCCTAAAGATACTGTTCCAAGAAGACCAACTGATTAATAACTATGCGTGTTTGACAATGATGAGTGATTCTCATATTCCACAAGAAAGTCAATATTTTTGTCATCACCCACCACTTACATGCTGTGTTGCTACCACAAATCCAAAACTCACACAGAACTAAGTTCCATTTAGGTCTAGAATTAAATGCAAAAGCTCAAAAATAAAATAAAATTAACCAAAAAAAGAAATTAGATTACAATGTAAACAATTACATTTTTTCTGTTACTCACAAATAAACTTCAATAGAAGAATCATTTGAAAGTATCTTACTCAGAAAGTCTAAATTTGAAGTACATGGAACTGACTGCTTATAGTCCACCTTTGATAAAAAAACAACAACAAAAAAACACACACACTGTAGTGACCTGCTGGAGTCCAAAGTTTAATGAAATAAAACAAAGTCACTTATAAACACCAGCTTTTAGTCTGAATGACACCAGTAATTAAGATTTAAGAGATTTAACTTAAAAGGTGGAAGGCTAAACACTGTTTAAAATCTTAAAATGCCATACAAAATAGTTTGGAGGGTAGGAACTTGAATAATTTGCTAAAAACAAAGTGAAAACTTACTTGACTTGAAGTGCTCCAGCCTCTCGACTCGCTGCTCAGTCTCACATTAACGAGGCATTATTGTTTATCCCACCCGTTTTTCTCCCTGTCCTGCCTCCTGCATTTTGATTGGCTAGTCGAGAAGGAATGTGGATTGCACTAGCCAATCATAACCATGGATTGGTGGGGTTTGCCTGAAAACGGGTGTGAAAAAACAATGCCAGCAAAATAAAGTTTTTGGACCTTTTTGGGTACTTTGGAATTTTTGGGCATACTTTTTTTCCTTAACATTTTTGTACTCTCTTTCAACTGGTGGTTTATTTTTAGCCTAGCCTAAACATAGAATGTCTCTAAACGAACAGGCTAGTAATAATCATGAATTTATTTTGACAGATTAGTTAAGATTGTCTAGGAAGATTGTCAACAAAGAGCAGCAAAAATGAAAACAATGGAATTGAATAAAAATACAAATGTGCACTTTACAAACTAGGAAAATAAATTAGGATCAAATAAAAATATGTGCATTGTAGAAATGTATATGTTCAGAACGGATATATAAATGTATTTATTGGCCAAGTATGTGAGCGAACACATACAAGGAATTTGATTCTGGTAGATGGTGTCTCTCAAGTACAACACTATAAAAACAACAACAATAATTAAA
>JBBPDB010032796.1:0-11774 GCA_037974465.1 Brachypetersius altus | reverse complement strand
GATATTTAAAAAATATAATAATGGGGTATCTTTAAAATATAATAATAAACATAAATCCAATGTGTACTCGCAGCTTTATAAACAGCATTTTCATAACAGCGAGTCCGCGGTCGGGGGGTTGGGGTCCACTGATTTAAATGACAACACCAGACACAGAGACCATAGACACAAACATACACTGACTTCAAAATAAGAGTCCCAGAACTCTAACCCCAATTGCAGCCTCTAGTGGCCACTCTGTGGACGTCTCACACACACATGCAGGCAGGATAGGACAGGACTACAAGAGGACAGGACTGCAAAAACAAAAGAGCAACTGCATGAGAATTTACAGAACAAGGCATTGTACAGTGCAGTATACAGGTGCAGTGACAGCACTAGTGTGAGTGAATACAGCATTATGACAAACTGTATTCTAGCAGCAGAGTCGTTAACTGTGTAAAAATGCAAAGATTGAGGTAGACAGCAATAAAAAAAAAAAAATAGCCAGCAACAGGAATAGAACAGATTCACAGCATATAAATAATTATTTACAGTGGGAGTTCGGGGATAAGTCTTCTTTGGTTTTGCATAACAGTTTAGTGTTTATATGCCGTGCGATTGGAAGAAAGGAAGCAGTTCTGTTCAGAATGTGTGTGAGTTTGTATGTGTGTATGTGTGTATGTGTGTGTGCAAGAAATGTACAGTTTGTTATTCAGTTTTAATGTCTGATGGCCTTGGAGAAGAAACCATTTCCAATTCATTCTTGCTGGTCAAACCTACAACAGTCCTATAATCAGTGAACTTGATGTTGCTGTTTGAATTGTACATTGCTGCACATCCAAGGGTCTACATTGTGGACAGCAGAGGCCTGAGCACACAGCCTTCACAGAGTTCCCCCCATGAAGAAGTCCATGAACCCATCAGATGCTGAGAAATAATGGAGAATGCTGAACTGAACTCTACAAACAGCTTTCTCAGAAAATTGTCATTTTTTCATTGATGGGTTCATGTATCAGTCCATGTGTGCAAATAGTCAGCTATAACTACACTTTTGCATCAAATATTGCTGCCATCTTCGTCAGCAAGAAGTACAACATCCACCTATCCATCCACTCACATCCACTGCTTTTCCCTAATGGGTGCTGGAGCCTATCCCAGCAGTCGTAGGGTGAAAGGACACATGCAGCACCCTTAATGAATTACCTTGGCCAAGGACAAAGTCTCCTCAAGGATCAAACTTAGAGGGAGAACTTTGAATGTTTTATGCAATCAGGCCCTGGTGTTTAGCATAAGAAACAGCTAGCCTGTAGGCTCTAATGTAGGTCTGTGATTCGACATCTGTTAAGTGCCACCACTACAGTTGTAATCTGGCTTATGGGTATTTTTGGACTCATTACTTTCCAAATGCAAATCCTTTTGTTGCAATTAGTTCGTCCCTCTGGCTCCACTGGCATGAATATGCATGCACTGCAAATGTTAGCTTTTCGCGTGATGAGGAAGGCCTATCCTGGAATTAGATTATATCTTTTAATATTAGATCTATTTGCAAGACAACATCTTCCTGAGTCTCAGAAGGCCATTCTAAGAACAGTCAGCACAAAAAATTTTATATTTACCCACAACACGTAATGGACGTGAAAGCAATAGGAGCTAAAAGCTGGCCGGTTGCTATTAAGCTCAACCACAGATAGATTCTCGTTGCAAAAGCCATCAACTAGCATATTCAGCTTTCCGCTTTTAATCACCAAGTTTTTATGAGGGCTAAGCAGCACACATGGATTAAAGGGCCAATATTACAGATGACTGAATCTGTTTTTGATCTGAGTTTTTTATAACCAGACATAAAGTTTCAAAATGTAACAGTCCATATGGTCCATCTAAGCTGCAAAAACGCCCTATTTTGAGTCTTCTCTTTACAGAAAGGAAAAGAAAACACTTCCACATATTCATTCAACAGCAGTTTAGTTCCATTCACACCAAAGTTGTTTTTTCGCAGGTCAACGAAAAAAAAATGTAATCATCAGAAACCACAGCACACTTTTCTGAATCAGGTTTTCATGCTGATTTCAGATCTGCTTTCAGTTTTTTCAGTCTCATCAACTTTTTGAATTATGAGTAATATTCGATTTGCATTAGAGACTGGCATGTGTTCTTGCCACTGTTTCTTCAAAAACGTTTAGCATATGATTATGTAAATTGTAGAAACTATCATGCAATATATAACTAGTTTTATTACAGAAACTGTATGTGCGGGAAAAACTAAACATAGATTTGAAATCAGCATGAAAAATACGAAACCCACATAAACTTATCTCTGATGATTTTGACCTGTTGATCTGTGTTATTTTCATGTATCAGTCTGAAAGGCACTGTAGAAAAAACATACATCAAAATTGTAAAGGAGTTTAGAAACTTATACAGAAGTCATAAGTGGGCCTCAGTGGGAAGAAAGCACAAGAGGGATATGCTAATGAGGTCATTACTCAGTAGGGAAAATCTTCTCTACTCGGTTACTGGCATTGACACACAGGGATGAAAAGTTCATCATTATTATTTCACAGTATGGTGGCTGAAATGACTGTGAAAAAAGAGAAGTGTGAAATTAACACCTACAGCAGATGGTTGAAGACCAATCTGCTGTAATGATACAGTGTACTTTAGAAACCTGTTTAGTAGTGTAGTCTTGCTTCTTTTGCATCAGAGCAGAAAGATGTCAGTCTTTCGAACAACAAAGAAGCAAGTCTTTGAGCCGTGCTATAAAAACCTTAACTGACATGTTAATAATCGCAATAAAACTACAGCTAGGCCATTAATGTTTAAACCTACCAGTGAGAAATGAGTCATATATGAGTCACAAATGTGTAGATTATGACAGCATGGTACACATGGGGGCTGTGAAGAGGAGAATGTTTATAAAGATAGAAAGAAAGGATATATATATATATATATATACATGCAAATTCACAAACTTTTCAAATGTATATTTCATGGGTGGATCAGTGGGGGAACATACTAGCAATGATAAGGGTTATTAAACATATGAAATGTTGATTTTTGTTTACAAGTTTATTACCATAAATGCAAAACGTTCATAAGCTTACTGGGATATCCAAACATCCAAAGATGGTTTTGACTGCACAGTCTGATCGATTCATCACAATACTAACCAACTGAGCAGCTAATCACATATTTTCTGATTAAACACACACAAAATAAGAAACTGAATATCTTAGATAAATTTATAGCTTAGAGGTAATATATGAGCTGCAGCATGTTTGGTCAGATTCTGAGTGTGATAGCAGGTGCACATTCAGTTCCAAGCTTGTCACTGTCCCTAAGCAAACTATGATGCTTTATGACTTTATAAACTGGTACCAGAAATGAACTGGTTGGAACAAAACAGCATTCAGATTAATCTGGCCACTACTGAATTAGCTGGACTGGCTCTGTAAAAGAATTGCCAGAAGGAATTGGCTTTATAGTGGCCTTTTAGGGGATTCTGTGCATTATTTTCTCTTTCAATTGCAGAACTGTTATATAAAAGCAATCAAACACTTGAAATCATGTGTTATAATTTCTAACATTAGAGCTATTGGATAACACCCCCCCTCTTATGATCCATAATGCAGTAATAGTATTGTTGAATGCTATTTGTTAACAAATATCAGTGCAAATGTATGGTCCACTTGTCAGCTATATTTGATTCATTTGCATACACGCAATTGGGTGCTCGGGGAGTGAGGCGAGGTGCAAGAGTGCAGGTCCATAGATGGAATTTTATTACATAAACGCACAGACTCTACATAACAAAAACCAAAAGCCACAAAGGACTAACAAAAATACAACTAACAGCAGACACATCAGGAGGGGACCACGTGCAGGAAACACCCAGGGTATCCGTGAGGGTTGACCAGCACTTAAATCACAAACTCATTGAACTTAAATACAACACCCACTCAACCAAGAACCAGTCATATTACACATCACTTAAATGACAACACCTGACACAGAGACTATAGACACAAACGTGCACTCAATTCAAAATAAGAGTCCCCTAAATTGAAAACCCCGATGTGGACATCACAGCAATAAGCTAATGACACTGTATTCTAACTCCACCATTTATAGTGAACACATGTAAGCTTCATTTTACATGTAAGATTTTTTAACCTTCATAGTACACTTCATGAACTGTTCTACCTACTTAAAATGCTATCTGTATGCAACAGTATGCAGCTTAGGTAGGAGTTAGGTGGGTTTTCTAGATGCGTTTTCCCATAAACTTCACTGAGGGTGCTAAAATTCAAACAGAATGCATGTTTTTGCTCCTTGAAGATCATTTTATACCATGCCATCTGATCTAGAGACGAATAATGTTATTTTTATGGTTTGCATGTTTTGCTTTCAGCATGTTTTGGAGCTTTTCAAGCTGTTGTTAAAGAGTGCCTCAAAATAACAAATGTCTTTTGAGACACAAATGCAAATTCATGCATGGCATTAAAAGGAAACAAAATTAATTGGGTGGCTGACATTAGATGCTCAGACTCAAGTAGAATTTTCAGTTTCTGCATCATCTTCACCAAAAAAAAATCACATCACGGAGAGACATGAATTCTACCATTTTCCATGCTCAAAGCTAAATAAAGTGCCTGTTTAAATATGAGCTCTGGCATATATGGCACCTGAAATTGTCAAACATATAAGTAAGGGCAGCCAGCACAAAGAGCAAGTGCTCCTGGTCATTATATTAGATGGGAGGACACAACAATAGCTCAGACATTGCAGCATTACATTTCAAAGTCAGCAATGGAACAATAAAATGAGACATTAGCAAATGTTTTAACTTTTCACGCATTTGAACAATTGTACAATTACCAATGAGCTAGTATATCAACAGATCACAGTATATTTCACAGTAGAACTGTGTCCTTTATTTACATTTACATCATTTATCAGACGTTTTTATCCAAAGCGACTTTCATTTCCTACCTACAGGGGACAGTCTCCCTGGAGCAACTTGGGGTTAAGGGTCTTGCTCAGGGACCCAGTGGTGGTCTGCTGAAGGTAGGATTCGAAACTGTGACCTCTTGGTCTAGAGGCAAGTATCCTAACCACTGAGCTACCTCCACCCTAGGTTTAAGAGCTATGTAGTGCTTGCAGGGCATTGTGAGGCAAAATAGTACCCAAAGATTTCCTACTGTTTTATCATGATCCATGTTACATAGAAAAACATATTAGGCATGTGTGGCAAACAGTAAATAAAATGGCCACATTTAACTGAAGACATTGCAAACTGTAGATTTAATATCAAAACAATTCTCAACCAATGAATTTGCAGAAATTTTGAAAAAATGGTGGAATTCCCCTGTAACTAAGCATTGATTCTATTGATAGAATTGATACTGATTCAATTTTATAGATATGCATGACAAATACAATAAATATCTTAGCATGCAAGACAAAATCAGAGCTGACTGAAAAGCAAACAAATCTAGGCTGATTTTTTGCCTTTCCATAACAAGAATCACATTCATTCAGGTAAGGCTAAGCCAATAATCAACTTGAACCCCATCACACATCTCACACACTATGAGAAAATGTTATATATTGTGCCAATACAAATCTTTAGAGATCTACCATCAGTTTCTGGCATATAGATTTTTACCTCTTGTAAGTATTTTGGCACTGTATCAAAGTATGTGAAATCAGCAAGCACATATTCCATTTATCATCTAAGAAATTAGCATATTCATATTTTTCCTCAAGCATTCATTAAAAATGTGCTGTTTAACATTCATCAAATTGACATAGTAGCTGTCACAACAAAGTATGCCTGCAATGCATTTGAAAAGTACTGAATATCTGAAAATGAAGAAGTCTAATTCTTATTCAAAACTAGCATAATGGAGTGTGTACTCAACAGCGCTTTACAAATCTAAATCAGATCAAATGGATAAATAAACAGACATGTCATAATAAAAGGAGGACGGTGTGTGTACCTATACCATATGCCATCAATTGCCAGCACATAGAAGGTAACCGAGCATAGCACTTACCTTAAACAAACGGAGGATGTTTGCCACCATAATCGACACAGAGCTGGAGGAAGCACCAATGACGCCTACAACTCTCTCAGGCTTAGTGATGATTGGTGTTCCACCATCTGGACATTTCACGTCCGTCCCATCCTTCTCTATAAGTGCCTGGACAAAAGTAAGAGACTGCTCCAAAGCATGAGTGTCCCGTGAGCAGGTGTCCAGAATGCGAGCCCCCAGACTGATATTGGGGAGCAGCTCATGGTCATTGTTGATGCGATCCAGAGCAAATAGCATGGCCTCCAGACGATGAATTCCCTTCTCCTTCTTCAGTTCTCCACAGGGCTTCCCTCCATGGCCTCGCGCATGAACTGGAAAGAGACCTCCCAGGGAAATGTCTCCATCAATGCGAATGGAGTTTAGATGCACATGCCCTGGTCCTTTGGGTTTTGCTGCAAGTGTGGCCAGAAAAACACAGAGAAGAACCAGTAGAGAACATAAACCGTAACACCTGGTCCATCTAACTCCACTTAACCAGGGTGGAGATATCACAACAGTTCGGATCTTATCCATTTTTGCTTTAATCAGAAATCTTTTACTCGTTTAAGACAGCGAATGACAGTGACTGCTTTCAGGAGATTAGCGTCATCTTAAAGTTTAGTGATTTAGCAGTTGACCATGTGACCTAGAGATTTGGTTTTTGGTCTCATTCCATTGTCCAGTCCATTAATTTTCTTCTGAGGATGATTCATTCGAGTTAATCAAAAGTATTTTCCTCCTTCAAGTTCTTTCAATCTCTCCCACTCTGAGAGGTAGGCTCAGAGGTCAGTCCATAAGGCCACAGCTTTTTGCCCACCTCAGTGATTTCCTGGAAAACAGAATGATGAAAAGATATGAGTCACAAAGGGAGTGAAGAGTGGAAGGCATGTCTGGATTGGTCAGAGTGGTGCTGCATTTTCTTCTGTTTTCTGTTGATATGTATTTCATAGCATCTCACTGAGAGCTCTCTCTCTCTCTCTCTCTCTCTCTCTCTCTCTCTCTCTCTCTCTCTCTCTGCTCCCCGGGTCAAAAAAGGATTGATTACCAGATGTACATTCATTTGAATTTTAATGAATCTGTAAACTGTAATCTGAAAACTGATGTTCTGATATCATAGCACAGTCCTCGATTTCAAGGGCTCCTAAGTAATAGGAACCACATAACAATCAAAAATGCTTGGTTTGAAATACTTTGTGTTCAGTAACTGCCTAAAGACCCTGAAGGCTTGCCTATTGCAGAGCAAAGTCTTGGATTGTTCTCACAGTTTCCTTTAGTTGGCCCTCTGCACAATGAAGCGACATCTAAAGGCCCTTGAAGAATTTGGCTGAATCTGTGCAAGAAAACAGCCCTGTACCCTGTGTCAGCTGTCCCATCATCAGTTGACCCGAGAGAACCAGTTCCAATGGCAGCCACACATGACACTGCCTCCACCACGCTTGATAGCAAAGTTCCATACTTTAGATTATGACTGTTTTGTCCTCTCACTGAAGTATAATTTGATCTTTGCCTCGCATGTCCAAGAATTCCCAAGAACTGTGCAGGTTCTTTTTGGCTGTTTTTCAAGCTTATGAATGATTTATGAATGATTTATTTTTTGTCTTGATTGTTGTCTTGTCTTGATTGCTGACTTTGAAATAGATAAGTCTACTCCCTGAAAAGTGTTTTGGATCTGTCCAACTGTTGTGAAGTTTTTTTTAACCAGGAAAAGAACTGTTTTATCATTCTACACCATTGTTTCCATGGTATTCCAGGCTTTTTGGTGTTTCTGAGCTTACCAGCGCATTCTTTCCTTTTAAGTGTTACACCCTGCCTAAAGCCTCGGAATGAAAGACAGCATCCCTGGGTCCCAAGTATGAATCCCTTACTTAAAAGTAAGCTATTTTAAAGTATGAAATTGTGGGAAAGGATTTCATTATGTAAAGTCTGATATCCTAAGGAATTTGAAACAGAACAAGTTCTTAATAATAAGAACCCATAGAGGATGAAGAATAAAATACCCAAGCAAAGATTAAATCTTAAAGTTAAATATTTACTCAAATCTGTAAAAACTAACTTACATCATCTAAGCTATTTCAATAAAACAGCTCTATTATACTGTAAGGTCATATATACCAGATATCCATATAGTTACTAGATAGGCTATTCGTTTAAGTACCCTCTTATGGGCTTGGATTTCATCTCACCAGAAGCACTACTGAACAGTAATAAGAACCTGGCTAAAATGTTCTAGGCACTTGCCATTTGAATAACAATCCCCAACAC
The DNA here is from genome assembly GCA_037974465.1 of Brachypetersius altus. NCBI lineage: Eukaryota > Metazoa > Chordata > Actinopteri > Characiformes > Alestidae > Brachypetersius > Brachypetersius altus. The sequence goes on along the minus strand of JBBPDB010032796.1, from coordinate 3,456 downwards.
GTACTAATATACTGCAACATTAAAGGCCCACACACACAAACACATGCACAAACAGATTGTAAAAGGAAAAGAAAATTATGTATTAAATAAATAATAAACATTACAGGCCATTACTAGCAATGAGGTGCAACGAGGCTCTTAACAAGGGTCATCAATCGTACCTGCAAAGGGTCGGTGTGGCTTCAGGTTTTCTTCACAACCAAGCTGGACCTCAGCTCACCTAACTAAACAGATGCTGACTATTGCTTTGCTTGATTTTAGAGAAAACCACAACTGGCCCTTTGAGGATAATTATACTTGCTCTAAACAAACTTGACTTACGTAACGCAAGCAAAATAAAACTTAGAAGTTCATGTGCGCAAGTACTCAACCTTGGGCAAACGGTCTGGACTGCTGAATGGAATCTGTCCTTTGTGTGGGTTGACAAAAAATAAGTCATGGCTAAAACCAGGAGCAAGGTTCAGTGGATGACAAAATTTAGCAGTCAAAAGCAACCACTTTCCCAGTGTCTCAAACTCAGTGCAGCTCACAGTCCAGCAGTGTCAGTATTAAAGGGTTGTCAGTTTGTCAGATATGAAAGATGAAACAATATAACTTTTCAACATTGCCACAGCATCAAATGTAAACACTGCCTCACTTTTTAACATCAAATGTGGCCCAAGCATCAGACATATTATATAACATTTAATATACTGTAGTATAATATAATATTTGTTCTAAACATACATTCTGTAATATATTTCACCCAGGTGGAGTCAGACTGTCTATTTATCTGGGCTGCCAACTCTCACGCAATGAGCGCGAGACACACACATCTGACTGTCTTCACACGCTCTCACGCCATACCTCCGAGTTCTCACGCTGAAAATCAATTTTTTCTACCGCATCTAGGCTGCCCATTGTGCACACTCCACTACGGTAGGTGGGGTACCTAATGATGCAGCATCATTAGCTCCCCCGCTCAGCAGCTACGGCTGGTAAGGCACAAAACCCCTCAAAACAACACACACCAAAAGACCTGTATGTCAGATCACACACAATTCTAATGTTCTATTGTGCAATGGCATAACTGTCAGCATTTCATCATACTATAACATGGGACAATTAATGGTATGATTATACGGCATGCACTTGATGGCAATGGGATGTTATTTTTATATGAGGAAGTTAAAATTGAGCAGAAAAATGTTGCTGGTAGTAACATAAACTGTAGTTTCTGTAGTTTCCCTTTTTATCATCACTTGAAAATAACTGGAAACTACTTTTGGCATTTCCAGTTAAATAACCAACATTTTCCCTTGGAAGTTAGCCACCTAAGTTAGCTGGCTAACACTTGTAATGCTAACTACAGAAAGAAAAAAAAACCTTCCTTATTTTAACCTATTAATGTCTTCTCTGGGTGCCGGTTGCATGTTAAGATTGTAAACACTAACAGAACTTACCTTAATTAAGTAATTTATTAACATATCAAAAATGTTCTACTTCTACCTTCTACTTCTGATCTACTTCTACCTTCCACCATTCCTTACAGGGACAGCATCATTTAAAGGGACAGGCACGCCTTTAAATTGTATGCTTTATATGTGAACAGCTTTGCCTTAGTTTTTAAGAACTTCTGACAGTATTTATCCTAATTTTCAAATAGAAATATTTTTCTTTAAAGCATAATTTTAAAATAAATGACACCATATCAAAATAAGAGAAATGGCATATACTCTAGTAATGTTTTGCAATCTACCAGAAAATAATTATTTGGTATTAACAGTATTTACAGTATTTATCCGGCATTCTTATCCGGGGCAACTTACTGACGTCCTTCGCTGTCATTATGGAAAATGTACCCATAAGATAAAAGCCTATAGATAAGTCAATATAACGATATAGAAGAAGGAAATATTTCAGATTAATGGTAAACATGCACTGAAAAACCTGATTATCACTACAATCCAGGTGTCTTTCTTGGATTTCAAGGATAAGATACAGCAACAGTATATAAGCAGCGTGTCACAATCCTTGTACTGAGCCAAGCTGACCATTTGATCTCACCTGTTCTCCTTTCAGTGCCTCCTCTTCTGCTGATAAAATGCACATGAGATGTCTCCACAAGTGCCTGATACTTCAAAGGATCACAACAGGGCTTCTGAGAGGACTATGAAATGGTTTTTCAACACTGTGCTTTGATAGAAGAGTCTAGAAGAAAATCCTTCCCCTGAGAATAAAGAGGTTGGTCCATATGCTCCATACTTTCTTTGGCACTTGTTGGTTTGGTTAATATATTTGAAAGCGTATGATATTGTACCTGTGTTTTATTGTAGGGAATGTGGCTGCTATTTGCATACAGGATTTACTGAAAGAGGGCTACTTAACTAACATCAACTGTGATCATGGTGGATAATGCAGGGGGAGGGTTAATCACCAGCTGCTAAAGATCATTCATTTTCCAAGTGCTTAGGGAACCTTCCCTCTCACTCACCTCAAGCACTCCACCCCACACCTTATGTGCTACAGTCAGGCTGCTGGCTGCCGAAGTATGTTAATTAATACCATGGGATTTCATGCCTGAAATTGGATAAGTGTACGAAAGACTTTATACTACTTAATATAGATGTGGAAGTAATCCATCAGAGCTTTATCTCCTTCAGTTGTGGCTCAGAAAGGCTTACTTATCTTAGTTCGCAAACACCCACTCGCACAAAATAAGCGGCGGATGGGGGAACATGTCCTTCCCTGTTTTTGAAGTTGCATGACATAAATTTGAGGGTATATGGTTGTTAATAAAAGCAAATAGTCTGTATTATTAATAATGAATTTGGGAGTGATTTGTCCATAATATTTCCCACATCAACAAAGTACCACTGAGTAAGGACAGATATGCTGCAGGTACACTGAGTTCTGATTAAAAAGAAGTTCCTCAGTCTATTTCACACATATATTACCTCTGTGTCGCACAAACAAATGGGAAACGTGACTGCTATAGTAACTACTGCTACTGCTACAGCTGGCACATGTTGGCCATTCATTCAAAGAACACTATGGTACATTAGGTTTTATGTCAGCCTTAGTTCAAGACACCTCTGATGGGTGTGGGAGGTGCAATGAAATGTAATAAGTGTGTATTTGTTTAGTTAATCAGAATATGAAGACCTTCATTGAATGGTGTACCGATTTAATGATTCTAATGTGGAATTTTTGGCATTTAAATTACAGTGAGGTAGTATCCTACCAAAAGTATCTCTAGTTAAATGGCAGAATGACTGAAAGAGAAAAGAATCAAGCTGACAAAACACAATACAATATAATGTAAATACCATCTAAGGATTTTACAGACTTGCATTCATTTATATCATGTATGATATATAATACAATAAAATAATTCATCAAAAATCATTACTACAATAAAAACATTTTGATATATTAACTTTTTTCAGACCATAGTGCTAGATGAGCTTATATATA
>JBBPDB010032787.1:0-11774 GCA_037974465.1 Brachypetersius altus | reverse complement strand
GGTTTTAAAACCGACAAATATTTGTATCGTATCGGCCTTCAAAATCCTTTATCGGTCGGGCTCTATTAGTTTCTCTAAATCACTCTTTATCATTGACCCGTTCATTACAACATTTTCACACACTTTATAATATGAATCTCAGTGACATGCTCCAAGAGACACAAACAAAACTAAAACTTCATTTTGGTAAATAATGAAATAAAAGAGACTACAGTAATGGGAAATCCCATTATTAAATGAGAAGGGCAGATTAAAAGGCTGAATTAGCTGCTTGGTTACCAATGCATTAAATTGTTAAAAGCATCAGTGTTCATCCCCTGGATAAAATAAGCTGAATCTAACGGCAGTAATGGGAAATAACACTGTCTCTACAAAACCAGCTAGCTGGCTATAATTTACAGAACTTCCGGCTCTATCCGAGCCCTTCAGGCTGGAGTGTGACCTCTCATGCCGCATTCACTGTTGTGTTACAAAGAGGGAGGGAGGGACTGAGCAGCATGGGGCCTGCAGCTGATCCAGTGTTTTTCTCCACTCCACTGTGGCTGACATATGGAGACCAGACGGAGTCAAACAAGAGAGCACCACCCATGCTTTTCTTTAGCACTTTCTGGTGAGTAAAATCAGAATAAACCAACTCCAGCCTTTTGTCAAGTCTTACTGCCACACTGACCACTGCTATAGTCTACAGGAGCACTAAGACAATTTTTGTTAAAGCACTATTGTGCACTGTGGGGGTCCTGAATGATGCTGGGTGGGGGTCCTGAATGATGCTGTGATGTTTAAGACATCAAGGCACTAGGCTTGACTTTGACCACATGCAACTGAGCATGGCCCATGTGTTTTTACATTTCCATTTTTTTCAATGAGCAGAAGCATTTCTCCAGAGTAACTGACCAAATGTGCAAGAATTGCATTTTTCATCAATGTTGTACTTCAATTCTTCTATAAGATAAGATACACCTTTATTAGTCACACAAGTGAGAAATGTGCTTTATCACCGCAGAAAGTGGACAGTACAAAGTTAAGAGCAGGAAAAATAAAGAAAACAATAAAATACTACACCAACTGTACAGTATAAAATACTCAAATTACATTAAAAGACCTCCTCCTTAAGAAGGTGGTATCGATTGTAAGTTTATAATCAGAATGTTTGAAAAAAGACATTTTATTATCAGAATCAGATCACTGCAGATTATTATTAAAAAGATTTTAATTGGACAAATGATCAGACATATTTCAAATTGATATTCGATGGCCTTGAATGTACTCTGGATGAGAAGAAAGCTTAAATGTCTGCATTTTGTTCATTTTATTGCATTTACTCGACTGAAATAAATGTTACAGTTCTCTGTAATGCAAATCCAGATTAATCTGGACCCAAATTCTATACTGCATTGCCATCAACAGACATGTACATGAAAAATAAAGCAACCAGCATCAGCTCACAATTCCATTATTCATGCATCCTTGCTTTTGACAGAATTTCTCTGCTCGAGAGAACTGAAACGTAAGGAATGTACAAAATATTTTTCAGAGGTTGAAATGAGGTGAGGAACCACAGGAAAAACAAAAACATCTCCCTTCAGACGTGTTCCAAGTTCCTCAGCAAAAGATCCTCAGAACAGCACTAACGTCAGGTTTTCTTTTGTGCTCCCCTCTGCACTTTTTACCTCTTCAATCACAAAGAAATGTCACTTTTTGACATGTAATCTACTCTATAAATATCATGCCTTTTATCACATATTATATTATATAAGGAACCTGATCCAACAAACATGACATTTTTTATTTTGTTTGCATCACAAAACAACCATTGAGCGCAAACAAGCAAACGTATACAGACCTTAGCGATTTGAATATTGAATATTGAACATGTGAATCCAACAATAAATGCAGCACAGACACACAGAAAGCTCCAATTCCACTCGTTGATACAGTGATAAACACAGACATGCATGTATATCAGCGCTCTGCGGACTGGATTTAATGACTTAAAGAAGTTAAAGGCAAATTTTCTGAACTAGCACATTTTACTAACAAGACATTGGGGTTTGATGGGATTAATGCCTGTGAGCAGTACTGAGACAGCACCCGATGGAGCAAAAGCCACAAATACAGCAGCTGCAGAACACTTGTATGAAGACACTTCCACTTCAGAAGCATTATACTACAGCATCACTTCATCCCTAATGCATGATAACAAGACTCTGGCATTTCCAGACCAGCTCTGCTTGCATTCTACAAGTGCAAATTCTCCTGCTGACAGCTTACAGTCAGCTCATTACTGCCCCATATACACAGTGAAAAGATCTTAATAAGGGGCAGCTGGACTGCTTTGCAAAAATTTCAGGATCAATTTGCCTGGAGTGCTTCCATATGTAGATGTGAGAGATAGACTGAGGCTGAGCTCATGGAGCCATGCCCACGCACCTGATTTTCATTAGTCTACTCTTTAACAAAGGCCTCTTAGCCTGAGCTCAGCTGACAATGAAGGCCTTCATTCCTTCAGTCACAAGGGAGCCACAATTAACGATGGTCGGCCCATTGTAAGAAAGTGTGGTAGTGTGTGTGTGTGTGTGTGTCTGTGACAGTGGTGTGTGGGAGAGTGAGCGGATGTGGCAGGAGGATTGAAGTTACGAGTAGGAGTGACCCTTCAGAGAACTCCACTGCTGACAAAACATACCTACACAGCAGTGCAGTGCTGGCTTATAGTGACGGCGACGGCATGTGTGGGTAGTTTCTAATTCACACCTGCTCAAGCGCAGGGGTGGAAACATTTCTGTGACTTTTACTGCGCTTAAGAATTATTCAGGAAGATCTGTATAATTTTATAAATGAATGCTACCAAGTTGCGTTATTCAGAGGAAAAAGCCACCTCTGATTTTCTAAAGAGCTTTCCCCATGGGCTGCTCTTTAAAGAACTAGTTCTAAACCATAGCAGATTCTTCAAGCCAAGAACTGTAGCTGAGAGTGTATTTTTAGTATTACTTAAATTAAATGTTCAGGGGGTCCTTGAGTTACGACAGATCGGTTCCTTCGGCGGTGATGTAACCCGAATTTTGGTGTAAGTCGAAACGTCCTGGAAGTCACTGACCGAAGCTAACACAGTTGAAAAATCATAAGAACACTTAAGCCACAGGAAAGGAAAACTCCCTCACTATTCCACCACACGCAACCAAACTAGTTCACCCACGCAGTCCGTAAGTACGAGGCTAGCGGTGTAAGTCAAGTGGGAGTGGTTGTGAGCGTCATAAACTCAAAACATCGTATGTTGAGACTGTTGTAACTCAAGGATCCCCCCCCGCCCCTGCTGTCCTGCATACCACTCTACACTATCTTTTCCTTATGGCTGAGTGCTAGCCGATAATGTAGGACTGAGTGTAATCAGCTGGTGGTCAGCGCCGCTGAGGACCATGAGGAACACCACTACTGATGAAGAGAAGGCAGTACGTTGCTGCAGGACGGAAACTGAGGTCTGACTGACATTATTTGCGTGATGTACACCAATACCACCATCTACCCCATTTTTTTTTTTACATAAACCAGATACAGATGGTCAACCAGAGCATGCTTGAAGTCCATATTTCGCTTTCAGTTCTGGAGATACGAGACCAAACACTAGAAGGCAATACTCAAAAAAAAATGTATCCATTATTTAATGTCTGAACCTATCTATCTATATATCTATACACATCCACACACTGTACACACACATATGTATATATGTGTATAGCCTACTTGTGTATATACAAGAGTCAATATCTGAAAGTGCAGTTCCTCTGTACTTCTTCAGGGCTTTACTCTAATAGAAGCTAAAGCACATGGAGCAGCCGCACATCGTTCTTCAGCTGCTCCTAAAAAAGCTGTGTGGGTGAAACAATGTCAGCTGAAAGCATAGGAGAGTAGAGGAGAGGAGGTTGGAAGGATAAGGAGTAGGTTTATAATAAGGAGGGTCAGCCAGGCGTGAGTTTGATTTGTGGCTTGAGGAGTGGCACACAGCCACTCGTCTCCAAGTTACCGGAGCCAAACGCAACAGCAAAGGCAGAGCTGCCCTCCGCTCTCTGTAATTATACGCTGAAGAAATACCATGTGCAAATGTGGCATCTTCACAGCTGAAGGCATTTTACAGGATGGATTCATCAAATGCCTGTAATAATATTTACATTACATTTAATGTGCACATAAAAAAGGCTCCCAGGTTCAGGGGCAGCATGGAACCTTACAGTTAAAGCGCCCTTATCCTACATCTTCCCGCATTTCATTTTTCCCCTGAGGTCTATTTTTATCACTTGTGCGGTTTTATGTACCAAAAACATCATCCATTTTCTAACCTCTCTGTGTCACATCTTTATTATGCCTTATTACTCATGTATGCAAATGATCTCTGCGCTGATTGGCTACCCTGCATTCAAAAAGCAGTTTGGGGCTTAAGCAGAAGATCAGCATGAATGGGTTGGGCTGAAATGCTCTAGGCAGAGTATGAGTAACGTGTTTTGTGACATCACAAAAACAATAGATTTTAAATGGGCCATTTCTGCAACTTGGTTTCTAAATATCTGAGAAAAACAACAACAGTTCCTCATTATGAATCAACAAGCAAGACTGACCATGAAAGCAGGTCTGTGCAGTATGTCAGCAGCAGCAACCGGAAACATTGAACAATTTTTTTTCTTGCAGCCACAAAGATGTATTGGCCATTTCTAATTTTTAAAACTAGAACAAGTGGACAGAATAGAGGATAACACTACTGCCCAGCAGCTTCGTTCCCTGGTTAAGTATGAACACAGACACACACACTTATATATGCGCGCGCGCACACGCACACGCACACGCACACTTCAAATTAGTGTAATGTTTGGAGGGTCCTGGTTACAGGATGGAGATACTACGAGATATAAGGGGAGAAAAACGCATGAGATGATGCACGACCTCAGCACTTTTGCACTCATTCGCTTTTTTGCTCATGTGGAGGATCTGAAGAGCCCTTCTGTAGTTCTGTATGTTATTGATAATGGTATTGATCTCAGTTATTACTTTTATCCAGAAATTCAACAGCGGCGCATTCCCACATCGAAACACTGTGGGTCATTCATAGAATATAAAAGCACAGTTCCTTAAGATAATCAAAGCGGCAGCATCACTAGATCTCGAAGCAATTTTTAAGTCTGTGGTCTTTCTATTAAATGTGAGCATGCGGTTGAGGAGGACTCTGGGAGAATGCTCTCAGGCTGTGCTCCGATTTCAGAGATAGCAAGGCGAGCGCAAGATTACGCTCCATTTTTCCTGGAGAATCCCTATTCCAGACAGGAAGCGAGCACCCAGGGGACCAGCACTAAACAATTTCGTTCTGCCTCGCTGTAAGCGGATCCAGAGGTATTTCTCAGGACACGGTCTCAAGAAATACGTTAATAAATAAATAAGCAATCCAAATAAACCCAAATGAAGGGGAATATGATTGATGTGGGCGGGTCGGTTGCACAAAATAGCCACAGCGTATCCCTCGGTGCATAACCCGAGGCAGCGTGTGCTTTTAAAGATTAAGTTTCCAGGACGCGTCGGAGAAGACAGTAATTGAGTGGATGAGGCCGGGCCCACCATAGACTGTTCTTTCAGCACAAACACTGCCTGCCAATAGCTGCTTAAAAAAGCTCAATTTGCGTTTGCTATGTAGAGTCTCGTAAAGATCCTCCGTTACCAGCTCCTCTGAAGCCTGGGGATCAGATAAGCCTGGTGTGGAACTTGATCTACCATTGCATTTGGAATTTGGATTCTGTCCCATCTGTAAAGGCAATAAGGTTCCCAATTTACAGCTTTATTTCCACAGTGTGGAGAAAATAAAGGCACCGAGCGGCCCAGGCACATCCAGAGAGGTGCCACATTCCACGCACAGACGACTGAAGGTCATTAAATACAATCCAGTTCAGGCACTGTGAACTCAGGATGATTGCTGTTTGTAATATTCTCCATTCCCCATTTTGCATGTTTAAGTGCTGCTCCACACCAAACACTACACTGTTTCACCATTTTGCCTGTATTACACAAGAAGGTGAGGAAGAGTTAAAACCTAGAAAAGCTTTTGGTGGAATTATTATATAATAACTGCTTTTTGGGCGCCATCTGCAATCACGGCTGCACGATTTAAAGACAGTACTTCATTTAAATGTACCATCTATAAATCAGCTCAGTGGTTAGTTTGCTATTTAAAGGCTGAGTACATTAATGGCAGGTACTTTAAACTACGTTCATATTTCAAATTAGCATTGTTTATCTCTCAATATACCCTGCTTTAGAATCCCATTCTAGAATTCTGTTCGGGTTAAACGAAACAAAATGATTAATTAATTAGGCATCAGCCAGAATACCAATAGAATTGACACTGACAGGACTAAACTGTTTTGTGTTGCACTCTGTAATGTTCTGGGACAGTTTGGTGACAATTTTATGCATTTTCCCAATACTTTGATGTCCAAAGTTCGATTTTTTACTTTAGTTTCATAGCTACATGGCAAAATGTGGCTGTAGTAAGTAATATAAATGCATAACCCCCTAATGTAGCTAGTAAAATAATAGTTAGTATATAATATAAACGTATAAGTCACTAATTAACGTCATACAAACTGCACGACAAACAACAGCTTTACCTCAAGCAATGTCCTGTGATTATGCAGTGCTGAACAGACTTGCTTATGTGGTTTATGACAATCTGTCAAAAGTACTAAGACCTAGGGCTGGGCGATTAATCGAAAAGTAATCGAAATCGACATTCAGAACCTATAGCTTAAACACTGAGACAATTGAGCAACTTGTCAGTGAACTATGAGGGCAGGTAAAAATAAAAAAAATAATAATAAATTCATTAATCGTAATCGAGTTAAAATGTTCAATTAATTGAGATTTAGATTTTAGGTCAAATCGCCCAGCCCTACTAAGACCTCTACTATAATTAACTCTAGTTTTGTCAGATTTTGTAGATAACCACAAAAAGTCTATTTTAGATTACCGAACATTTAATTACAGTTTGAGATTATAATTGACATGATTTGCATGATTATTACCAGTGCGTCCATAAGGAAGTGCAAAACGATAACATATTTAATCACAGTTTATGATAATGTGATATAACAAAAGTTTCTTCAAAATGGTTTTCAAGTCAAATATGTCATTTTAAATGCCAGTAGACATGCAGAAATATTTATAATAAAAAAACAAATAAAAAATCTCTGAAATCACTAAGAAAAACACAGTATAAGAGTAAAGAGCTCATAGACTGCAGCTTAGTTTACTGTACTATTCTAACTGTCTGAGAGTGACGACAAGTGCTTAGAGCCTATTCGAACATATGGTGGTCTCTAAGCGGCTGATGCCTTCTTTAGACTGTAGAGAGCAAAGTCCTCATTCAAGTTACTCGAATCCACTGAGAGATCAGTAGGTCAAGACAACCCTATCAAATAACATTTCCTCTTTTTCCACACATGCACGCGCATCCACACAGCTGCGTAACCACAGTCACTATGCAAAGAGCAACACTTCCAAGCTGGCCAGCAATTTGACACATGCCCTCTCGGGGTATTCATCTGGAGGCTGTGCAGACAGGGTTAGTACGCTCCCGATTCATGTCTATTGCAGCTCCACAATCAATAGCTGCCAGCCAATACTGACTGGGCACAATCTCGCCAGGCAGCGGAAGACTGACAGGGTCCAGAGCTGCCAGTGCGTGCTGGTGACAGGAAGGATGGAAATGTTATATGATTCCATGATGTCACTCTTCTGGATACGTCCCCTCCACTCCGCTGTGAAACGCGAAAACGAACAATTGTTGGTACTTTATTTCTCCCGCCACACCACACTTAGCATGAACAGCATGAGAAAGTGGTCCATCCACAGGGGTGACATGTACGGGTCAACAACCAGTGAATCAAAATAAACAGGACATAAAATACAGACTCACTTCTTTTGCCTATTCAATTTGGTAAACCTACAGGTCCAGATTTTGATAACAAGGGTAATTCACACAAATCATGAGAAGAATTATCAGACTACTGGCCTTAAAAAATAGATGTAAAATTGGACTCATGTCTGTATAGAGCATATTTTTTCTGTCTGTGTTTTAGCACCGCAAATGGTTGTCCTATCTTAATCTTAATGATTCGTTTATGGTTTACAGCTTGCTATGGGCTTTCATGAGCTAATAAAAGGTCACTGTCAGATATGATGAAGGCAGGGCTGGGCAATAAAATGATAAAGATCATTATCACGATTTTTCCTCCTCGACAGAGATATCAACAATGTTTTCGACATAATTAGCTCTTTCCAGTCGACCCATTCAAATGTCAAAATGTTGACCATCATATCCCAACCATCTGATCACTGATTTTAAATATTAAAGGTGCCAGTGAAGTCGCTGGGCAAATCTGTTCACCTTTCCAGTATGAATGGGTAAAGCCATTCCTCAAACCATTAAAAACAAACATTCAGACATTAGAACGGGTATTTATAACCATTATAACATCCAGTGTGGATGCGTTTAGAGGCCTTAAACTCTCCAGACGTGTTTCCCATCACCACCACTGTGATCAACTCTAACTCTTCGCACTTACTTTACATCTTTAATTTAAAAAATGGTGAAATTTCCCCTTATAACCTCGGCATCATGTTGTTTAGCATCTCTGTTTTCTGGATATGGAAATACTGCATCATTGCAGACGTGGTAACATATGGACGACAGCACGAATGCGATATTAACAGAAGACCTTAAATGGAGGAAAACAGTGCGCAGAGATATGAAATCCTCTATTTTGGTGCCACTTAATAGGCTCGAGGCTTCCGCTGTTTGTGAGAAATGAGCCAATCCTTCCTCCTCCTGCCTTCAGGCAAGCTGCAGATGAAACATAAAACGTACTCATCCGAATGTGGAGCGGCAGCCACGTTAGCATGCTAACACTGACATATGATGCTGTAACTCCAAGTGAAGCAGAGTGCATCATACATGTAGTACAATACATCTGTCCCCATGACCCTGACACAACAACGCACAAAATACATATGACACGCTTAAGCAAAAGGCACAATGTGCTCACACAAAGATGGATAGGGCAGTGCAGCAAGGCTGAGTGCCTGACCATCACAGAGAGAGAGAGAGAGAGAGAGAGGGAGAGAGAGAGTTAGAGAGAGAGAGACAGAAAGAGAGAGAGGCAGAGAGAGAGGAGGGAGGGGGTGACACATGTAGCCTTAGGGACAGAGAGAAGGCCAGGCTGATGGGAGAGGGACGGAACTAATGGAGGCTGACACGACATACACTCTGTGGATTCACTGGTGGGTCACAATAAAAATGCAACATCTGCAGCCCACAGCTGCATCTTATAGCTTTCTAATGTTTAACTCAGTAAAGTATTAATGTGAAAATGTCATTGTCTACCGTATAAGTCATTATTCTACCAGCTATCATGTAAACAGTTAAAATGGACTAATTGAATAATAAACCACATCTAACCTCTAATGCATCCTTAAATAGTAAGCATACTTAAGCCTTTAAATATGCTTCAAGTAAAAATGTATTTAGTCCCCATAAATGCATGTAATACATGGATTTGATCACTAGTGAAACATTCAACTTGCATTATGCTCACTGTGGTTCCATGTAATCTACATTTCCATGTTTGTGTTCAATAGATATGGATTTTAATTGCATAATCAGGACAATCTTTAGTAATATGTCTGTTTAAATTTCATTACATTTGGATTCACTTTCCAGTTACTGTCATGGAATCACGGAGCTTGCAGGGCTTCGGAGTGCAGCATAATTACTATCAGGATGAAGGCAAAGGTCAGCACATAAAATGAATTACATTTACAATATCTTCTTTATATGACAGGTTAAAGCAATGTCTGGTTGAAGGGTAAAGCTCTTATCACCATGTTTCTATCACTGGATCTAACAATACAGGTCATGAAATCCTTTCACTTTAATTATTACCCGTTTCAAGTGCTGCTGTTGGTATAAAGCAAAGCTGACACCAATACCTATTGTGTTTTTAAAGGGGTTTAAAGGTTTATATTCCTCTGGTTTTGACTGCACGACCTTTCAAAAGCTAATCGCATATTGGTGGAAATAAACAGTAGATTGCTGGGTTATTATAATTGTCCGAGAAACCCCTAGTGAAAAAAAGTTTGAAGCTTTAAAACCATTCCTCATGACCATGATGAGTAGTTCTTTCTGCCATTGCTTTCTGTAGAAATAAATGGTCTACAGTCGAGCCACTGATGCTGTGGAATAGAATGCTTAGATTGCCTAGAAGTTGGAGGTTTACTAGCTAAGGTTACCTGGCCAAAAGGATTTGTCTTGCTATTATCCAACGTGGATGTGAGGTGTTTGAGGCTAATATGTGAACATGTAAGCTGAGAGGATGAACCTGAAGGCCCATAGTGAACCAAAGTACAGGGCACCCGGCAATACAGATGTTCACCGAATACAGATGTTCACCGAATACAAATGTTCACCGAAGTTCCGATGAGACTGTGGGCACACAACAACTTCATCCAACCTTAGGTTCCAACCAAGAAATGAGACACGCCCTTCTCTATAGAGGGATCTCAGGGAATGGAGAGACCCCTCAGTGGATGGAGACTTTAGTATAGAAGTGTTGTGTCTATCTGACTGCACTCAACATGATTCTAACACTATGGCCTAACTGGAGTTAAGTTAATGCTTCAATTGTTTTGTTTTTCGTACAGTACGTTTTGACTACAGACGTTGTCTCGATGCCATCATGTGCCTTGGCAAAGCAGCTATGAATGACTTTAGTTCAACAAGTCCTCGTTCATGAAAGCAGCTCAAGGAGAAGAAGCAAGTAGTAAAACAGTGTGTGCCCTGGCAGCTTCAGTAGGATCTGTTTGGCTTTTGTGTGGAGTCAATAAGGCCCCAGCTGTGTACATAGCCCTCAGACTGAGATAAGGCCAGGGTCTCTCTGGGCCGAACACCAGAGGCTGTGCACCAGAGCGCTGAGTGGCAGGGTGAGACGTGGCCCTGTAAGTGAGAAGACGCTGCCTCGGAGCAGAACATGCAGCTTCATAAGACGTTTACACAGCCAGGGATGCCATAAGGTGGAGAGAGACCACCCTGGAGAGGTTAGTGTTGCAGTAATGGAGACCACAAGCCCAAGTGCAGGGAATTACAGAAATAAGGATTATGTTTCCCAAGTTGGGAACTTTAAATCATGAAGCATTAACATTCCATACAAGGCAGAGCATAAATAGCAGTTAAGTACCCAGCAGTAAAACAAGCAGTCAACTGGGTTTGGTCTCGGATGGTTTTAGAGAATGTACAAAGTCATAACAAAGAGTTCACTTGAATAAACTTGAAAAGGTTTGCAGCTTGAACTGCACCTCTCTCAGAATAAGGCTGTTATGATTACCGGATGAAACTGATTGTTCACTGAAAATATAGTTTATGAAAAAGTAACTGAGTAGTGATTTATTCTCGTTGCATCATTTCATTGTCAAAGTGACATTAACTTTAGAAAACTGCTTTGCAACATGCATATGATATACAACGACATCCAGAAAACACTCTACACTAAGGTCTCAATATGAGCAAAGTGAGAACAAGTGAACAAGGAAACTGGTAAGGATTAGGGATGCACCGATTGATCGGCCAGTGATCGGAAACGGCCTATTTTTGGCCTGATCGGCCTGATCGGTGATCACTCACACGTATTGCCGATTTCAAGCCGATCTTTTTTGGGGGGGTTTATTTATTTGTTTATGTATTACATTTT
>JBBPDB010032777.1:0-11774 GCA_037974465.1 Brachypetersius altus | reverse complement strand
GCTCGTGACCATAGGTGAGAGTAGGAACGTAGATTGACCAGTAAATCAAGAGCTTAGCCTTCCGGCTCAGCTCTTTCCTCACCACAACAGATTGGTGCAGTGCCTGCATCACTGTGGATGCTGCACCAATCCGTCTCTCAATCTCCCGCTCCATCCTTCCCTCACTCGTGAACAAGACCCAGAGATACTTGAACTCCACTTGGGGAAGGATCTCATCCCCTACCCGGAGGGGCACTCCACCTTTTTCCGGCTGAGGACCATGGTCTCGGATTTTATATTTATGTTTTGTAATTGTTCAATAAAGCGAGAAGCAGAAAAATATTTCTTTACTATTGGGGATTATCATTTTTACGTATCAATGAAACATTTAATACAATTAATTGTATAACTGGTGTTCAAAGGTTCAGAGTTGTGGAGAAGTGATATTTACATGATGGGTTACATGAGTAGGTGAATTACATGTGAGCTTCATGGTATCCTAAAAAGGTCCCTAACTTAGTAGAACCCACTGGTGGCACTTACACACTTACACCTATTTAGCTATGAATCAAAAATCAAGAAATGTCATTTCATTCCTATGGGCAACAATTTCATATTTGTTCGGAACTGAAAGGAATTATGCAACCATAAATACCTTGCACTGTGGTTGTGAGCGTGGGGGGAAGGTACAAGGTGGTCTGTTATTTTTCAGGTGAAAAGGCATTAGGTGGAGGTGGTCAAGGGGAACCCAGGGCACCCTGGCCTCCAGAGGGACCACAGGGGGGCCACAGTGCACTGCTTGAAGGTCATAGATGCTACGACTGGGTTTCTTGCCATCGATTGCTTTATAGATGGTCACAAATGCCTCCCTGGTTTTGTGCCCCAACAGGTACCTCCCTTCCTGAAGGCTGAAGCAGAAATGAAACAGATAGGATTAATCTAGGAGAAAGATATACTGTTGAGTGGTAGCTTATGAACAAGAGACCTTCACATCTGACTGGGAAAAAGGTCAGCAGCATTCTGATTGTGAAACATGCACTTCAGCACAAATCCTGTTTGATTGCATGTTCTTGCAAAGGAGATGGCAACATTCTTATTTATTCCATCCAAGCTTACAAAGCGAGCTTGCCAAACAGTGTGTGAGCACTAACAGGTAAGTAAAGGCAAATAACCCACACAGCAGAAGGGCCTCTTAGAATACAGCGTGGCACAATATACAGTTTTCTTGAACAAGTACACAGAGATGATCAACAATGGATAGCTGTCTGCTGGATATAGACAAGGCTGCAGAATTCACTACACTACTTCAGAGGGAGGTATGCGTTCCCATCGTGACCACACTTGCAATGCTATTGCAACATGTGGGAGAGACATGCCATGAAAGTGGAAGGGAAAAAAGTTAACTCACCCTATTACTTTTTTCAGTATGTGGTGAAGAGAATTCAAACACCTAGCTGGCCTGAAGAAAAAATAAAAGGTGAGCCTCTGTTTACATCTGTGAACTGCACAGAGTCAAAATTTAGAATTAAGCAATGATCAAATCATTAAAGGTTGTGAACATTTCTTAATTTGTGCCATTAGCATTCATTATTGTATGCATTCATTATCATCATCACAATTAACTCAATAAATAGAGAGGTCATATGAGGTTCATGTAATGAAACAGGGTTCACATACTTGAAATCACAGGTGGTGTTTTGGATCCAGTCAGCTGGGAGCTCCTGCAGCTGAACTACTTTTGATGTGTGTGCATTGATGCGACCTATACACTCACAAAGACACAGACACAGACACAGACACAGACACAGACACAGACAAAACAAGAGAAGTAATAATAATTATACTACCTGATACCCTTTCAAGCCACAATGGAGTTCTGGTTCACATGACTCAATAATATGTCATTTCATCCTTAATTTAAAATAGATTTTAACACAATTTAAATTCTACCACATTGGAAACACAGTTTTCTGGATGCAGAGATTACACTGTATGGTATGAAAACTAAACCGGGACGCAACAGGCTAGCATTCGACTTTCCATTCAACCAGCAATTGCACATCAATTACGTTACACATGCTCAGTAGAAATGTGTGATATTATTTACAATCTAGTTCATTAAGATTAGTAAACAATGACAACTAAGGAAGTGCAGAACAAAGCTATCATGAAACTCTTTTATACAGTATGAGAAGGGTTTTGTTAGCAAGTAGAATGATATTTGAGTGCAGCCCTGTATTGCATCATGCCTGACTGAGAAAGCCAGTGAGCCTTCGCAAAGCAGAGCACAAAGAACAGACCTGTCTTGACAAGTTACACGAGCACATGAACTGTGATGCGCTTTCCATGATGTAACAGCCACTGAAACTAATGAACGAATGTGTCATTCCAGAGCACTTTTAACAGTTATAATTGATTGACACTTGGTAGACTAGGGATTATCAAGAAGCGATGATTACCTGAGAGCAAAAATAGTAATTTATTAAAATCCCACCCACAGGACACCACCAGCAGCCTGCAGAGTTTTCAGTGATCTCTCTTATTCAAGCCAAGCTTAGAACTACTCAACTTTAGTGGATTGTCAGTAGAAAATTATTTGTGCCATTTGGAGTGAGAAACACAAAATAAAATGTTTTTACGCTTGTCCCAGCGCTCAGTCTGAGTGAAACAAACAAGAGGACAGAGACTCAATAAGATACAAAAGATCCTATATTCCAAGAGACTGAACCTGACAGGATGAACATTTCGCCAGGCTACAGTACCATCGGCTGGCTGAGTATATCTGAAGGCCCAGATGCCTTCGAATACCAGAGCCTTGTGAAGCAATGCCAGAGTCTTTAGCAACAAGTCAGTGTGAATTGAAAACAAGGCCATGCATGGCTGCTACAGGGAAGAATTCTGGATTACAACATTCTGGATTCTGGATTTATTGCATTCCTTCTCTCATGTGAAGGATTTTTTTGAGAAATAACATAAGAATCTAATTTAAAAGGACGGTTGGCATGTCTTTGCATTCTGTGCCAGTTAAAACCTTTCTAATATAAGCCATTAAATACATTTCTTCATTCTTTATTTTCTATTTACATATATTACACTATTTTAGCATTTACCTTCCCCATCAGGAACACTAAATCAAATGTAGTTTGCAAACTGAAAACTTAGCAGATTTTTTCTCAGTTTATCTAATATGCAATCACAATGTAAAGTGAGCAGTGACATATATGCCTGCAGTCAAAAGGAGTTGCTCAAATGTGTGTCATACACTGATGTTTAGCAATAATTTCGGGTACATTTGAAGGCACTCCTTCCTACTCATAAAAAGGGTGGGGGGGGGTCACACAAAACTGTCACAACTTCCTCTAGTTGTTTGACATGTGTGGCCAGTAGAAATTATTTGTTAGTTTTACAAAAATGTAAGTGTAGTGTGCAATTGAAACTACATAACAATAAGTAGTATGCTTTTTCAGTGGGGAGGATGTACAGATATTAGGTGAGAAACAGCTAGAGAAGATCTGTTAGAGACAATAAAATTACTGGGAGGAGGAGAAAGACCACTCTAAGAAAGGACGGCATTTTAGAAAAAGTCTAAAAGTGTAGACGAAAAAAATCTAATCAGCAGTGAAGACTGCCTTGGATACAGTTCAGTTTAGGTCAATAAGAAAGGCAGAGTGAAAATACTGATTCACATTCTTTGTTGATCACTACCTCAACAAGCAATGTGTTAAGTGGACTGACCGGACTTTCTGAATGTGTTAAGCTGCTTGAAAAACCAAGCCCACGGTTGCAGCAAAGACTGCTGACAAAACAAGTGTGGGTTTTTACCCCCTTTCATTTGTCATTTAGTCTACAGTTAAAATGATGGTAGCTATGGCAACAGAGACACAAACACAGGCCACGTGAGTCATGCAAGAGGCTTGTGGGGGGAGTAGCTTCCTCTAAGTCTGACTCCACCTCTGCTCTCTTCTATCCTGGAAAGAAAGAGACTCAGGTCTTAGTAGAGCTATTCTATACAAACCCTGCCTAAACTTGTACAAACCACTTCTTTCAGGTACACTAACTAGATTTAGCTGGAATTCACATTTTAGAGAGAGCAGTTGCCATGGAAAACAAGAGGCTCAGGATGATGCGTTGACATCTTTATTTTAAAGAAGACAAACTGCTTATCTTGCTAAACCCAGTTCTTCTTATAGATCATAGTACAAAACCTATTCAACTGTTCTGCCTGTTCAACAGCAGCCCAGCTGTAGCCGTGCAAAATGTCATACCTATGAAAGAAACTGTGCTCGAGTGGAGAAGCTGCTCAGCCCAGAGTTGACATGCCTCAGAGTGGGTCAGGGTCTCAGCTCCATAACAAAGCTGGTACTCCAGCTTAGGCAGCACATGAACCGGGACAGCCTGAACAAACACAGATTACATAGTGAAACACAAGTGAAAGCTGACACAATTTGTAGAGTTTTACAGCTTCATCAATAAACCTACACCCAAGTTCTTAACAAGCTATAATGATAAGACTAGACTACACTGTTAACATTTTATAGCATTGGACTATGATACAACATCATCGCTTATTGTTATGGTAAATAAAAGGAATAATGTGTGACCTAATGACTATAATCACAAAATGATTTAATAAGAGGATCTAAGATAAAGCCCTGTATGGGAAAGTAGGAGTAAGTTTACATGGAGGGAGTGGAGAAAGATCCACGTTGACTCACATCCATAGCAATAGTCGTGCCAAAAATCAATTTATCCCTTACCCAAAGTGTAATTCATCAGTAAATATTTAATGTTCTTGTAATTTGAGCTCATTACAAAGCACTTTACAAACTGGATTTTTAAATACAGTACTCCCCTGCGTTTTTGCGTTTTATGTTCCAAGAGCACCCGCAAATAGTGAAAAACCGTGTTGTTGCATTTTGGTTTTAAAAAAAAATGCCTAAAATGCCTATTTTTATAGTGTAAATCCTAAGTATGAACCCCCATATACTCCCAGACTACTTAAATGTAATTTAAATGTTGTCAGAAGGTTGCGGGACAAAAGTTTACACCCGGATTGCGTTTAAAGACAGATGCACGTCTGAATGTGCTTCAGTTTACGGTTTTCAGCGAATAAAACCTGATCTACGAAACTGTGGAGTTTGAAGTGTCTGGGTACTTTCCCCGCCAAGATATGCAACCTGGAATGTCATGGGACAAAAGTATTGGGACACCACAGGGAGGTGAACAGGTCTCCTTGTGTGAAAACATCCAGAAAAAAAATATATATTTATTGCCACAAAAAAGCAAAAAAAGCAAAAAAAGTTGGAGGATATTTGCAGTTTCCGTATTATTGTGGAGATTTTTTTTTGGTTCTCAAAAAAAAAAAGTGTGTGTGACTGAATCCTGATCTGTGTAAAACTGGGGGATTACTGTAATCATAGATTTGATTCAAACCACTGCATGATCAGTGATCTCCAACAGACATTTTAAATGGTTTCTGATACTGATACTGATACTAAAAGATATTCTGATACTTTATCTTTGAAAATGGACAAAAGTACAGACAAAAATGAATCTTCTAGAAATGGACATTATGATTATAGTTACTTTTATGATAAATTACTAATATAGTTTATAGTTTGTATTTTTTTGTGCTACAGGTTCTTTGCCCATTCCAACTTACAATATATAAAAAATGTCACATATTGCCAAAAATTCTAGTACTGTGATACATGTCCGCCCACTCCGAACTTCACCCCCCCCCCCCCTCCCCCTCTGTTTTTATCTACTACTTTTGTAACATTTTACAACCATTTAGTTTTTTTAATAGCAGACAGTTTATGTCATACAGGCTCAGGAACCAAATATGTGTGTGTGTGAGATATCAAACATGCTTCATACAGTTTGAAGCAAGTATGTGACACATTTGGGCACAGAGTTTCAATAATACTATATACTTTAAACAACAAAAAGAGAGAAACCGAACAATTGTTTTAAAACTATATCAATACGCAACTTCTTCCAGGATCAATAGTTTCTGACTCCGATTCTGAAAAGAGATCCTCAACCACTAATCTTATCTGAAGGACACTTGATTTGCCATGACATGAATTACAGCTCATGCTGCAACAAACAATGTTTGGAATGTTCTATTCTACTACATGTCCAGATTGCTGAATACCAACCATCCCTGGTCTCACTCACCCTGAAGGTTCTTTGGTCAGTTCTGGGTTGGGCAATGTCCACAGTGCTGCGCACCATCAGCAGGATATCCAGCAGGCTGTAGAGCTTATAGAACATACTGGACTCCTCTGGAGCCTGGAAGTCCTGCTCATCCTCCGCACTCACCAGCAGCTCCTCTCTCAGCAGCCCTGTCACGGCAACAAACCCAACTCACTTCAACAGTGGCCCTCAGTGGCTCAATCATGGTTCAAACAGAGTTGTCTGTAAACCTGAGATATTTCACTGCTGTATGACATCGGACTGGCTTTTTAGGAAGAATGCAGGCTAAGGTGCTCATCAACATATAATCAACAGAGTAAAACAGACATATTTGTTCAGTGTTACGTACTGTTCAGACTGGGATTTGTTTATATCGGATGCTGCAGCACCTTAATGGTTACCAAAGCATCACCGTGATGCCAGTCCCATCAGAATCCAACTTACTTTTTTTTTTTTTACATAATGTGCATTCTTGTATCTGTTAAATCTGTTAGCTTTTACCTACTACTATTTACCTACTGCAGAATTAACCCCTAGTTACATCAATCATTTTAAATGGCAATGTGTTAATTGAGCCCCTCTGTAATTTAAATCCAATTTAATACAATTTAATAAATGAGTTCAGATACTTTAAATTACATTAATTGGAAGTAATCAACTGTGCAATCCCCACACCTTTAAAATGGAATACTCTGGAGCCATGATCCACAGAAAGCATCAGCTAGTGGGGTATAATAACTCCCAGCACTGGGTTGTAGGACAATTAGTGCAATTAGAGTTAGTGTACATACAGAAAACCTATAATTTTCCTTCTAAAAAAGCATCAATAAGAATACTAACTTTTCTTTTGCACTATGGGCTGACAGATGACGAGAGCCGGAACATCTTCATCCAGACCTTCTTTGGAGTGCAGGTAAGAAGACACACAGGGCTTGACCAGAGAGTGAGGGCTGGTGTGTACTTTGGGTTCTGGAGGTCTGCAGTCTGAGGTTTGATTTTTTAGAGGCTCCGGGTTCTTGACCATAGCAGATTTTAGCATGGCATTCTGCATCCTCAAGATGTGCCCGAGTTGGTCACAGTCCCCCGAGACTCCGGACCTTTTGGCTCCTTTCTTAGAGTCTTTCACAGAGCTGGTGGGACTCAATGGCATGGCTGCATCTGTGGACTCTTTGTTGAAAGACGATAAGGCAGTGTAGGTGAGGTTTTCTGGTGTGCTATTTAGCGGGGAGCTTGGGTGATCAATAACAAGGCGAGACTCATCAGAATTTGTACTCTGGTCTGAACTATGCCTTATTCGTTTGCCCGGAGGACGTTCTAACCTGAAGCACTCTTCTACAGCAGAATTATTACTCACAGAGCCTCCAGACACAGAGTTCAAAATATCCTCAGCACTCTTGTCCATTGAGCTGTCCTCTACATCAGCTGCTTCATCTTGCAGTTCTCCCTTCGCTAGTGTGGGAGGTGGTGAAGGAACTTTAGGTGTCAAAACTACTTCAGTCGAAGTATGTTCACCTGAGCCTAATTTAGGTTTAGATGATCCTAATGTTTGATTTTTAGACAGTGCTTTTGATTCATCGTGGGTCTTTACTTTCTTACTAGGTTGGTAGGACTCCCCAAATGACTCTAACTCAGTTACATCCACTTCAAAATCTATGCTGGTATCATCAAATGAAACAACTGCTCGAGAACTTTTTTCCTAAGAGGCAAAACAGAATACACAAGATGAGTGAGGAAAAAAACAAGCATCTCATTCTGACCTGTAGATACTGCATTTGCATTTCTCCAACATTTGACATGAATATGTACCTCTGGGGCAGAGTCTATTTTATTGGAGAAGTCCTCTGATGTTAGAAAAAACACAGGATTTGAGCCATTGGTCTTGTATGCAAGTTTAACACTCTCCTCATGAATGAGATGATTTCTCTCTCTCCAGTTCATCTGTGTCTGCAGCAGAGGAGGGTCGATGTACACCGTTTTACTCTTACTGCCACCTGTGTAATACAATCATGTTGCAAAGTGAGTTTCAAAGCTGCTGCAACTCATTCAAACGTGGATCCATTTGTCAGGATGAGCTGCTATGGTATGCAATTAAAGGTTGCACATTGCAGCTGATTGAGGACAAGCTGCATGGGTTCTCTTGTAGTTTTTTGAGTGGAAGAAGCTGATGCAGAAAGAGACAATATGCCAGCTGCTTGATAGGAAAGACTGGTAACATCTCACCTGTTCCAGGGCTTTCTTTCACCCATATTGGCAGCTCCCATGCCTCCATATATTCAGCACTGCTGTTAAGGAGTTGGAGGAAGGCTTCCTTTGCTAGACATACATGAGGCTCATAGGTAGCACTGAGCTTCTCTGCATTTTTGTCACTGCTGATAGCCTAAAAATAAGGAACAGACGATTTTTACAGTCAAACTGATCAATGGAAAACAGAGCGACAGCACCATCTAGTGGCAGTATAGACAAACTCCACTTTGGTCCCTCAGCACCGAACAACAGCCTATTAAAATAAAAGCCACATACTTACCATGTGACACTGGCTGGCCTTTTTAGATGGAGGAATCCCAGCTGAAAGAGAGTCATAATCCACAGAAAGCTGTGTTTTTTCTGGCAGAATCTTTTTTCCTACCATCCTAATGTTGCCCTAAATAGAAAGTTATAACAACAAAAGTCAATTCAAGATCACTGAGAGGACGCAAATTATACAATTTCTGAAGGTATTATACCATTGCAAGCAGCTGTTTCTCAAAGTTGAGGGAAATGTCTGACACAAACTTTCCACCAGCCAGGCTGGTGATTTCTTGTATACTGTAAACCTGTGGATGGTTCTTTATATAGTCCAAGCAGGCTTCAAAATATTCCTGTTAATCAGACATGGAGATATGTCACTAAAAGTTCTTTTGTTCAGCACAAGACACAAAGAAGTAAGTTAGTTTGTACATTTCAGCATAACTGTCTTATACCTCCAAATAGCGAGAGGCTCCCAAGGGGGTGTACTTGTAGTCATCAGTGCATACTTTGGAGACAGCCTGTAGATACTTCATGAATTCTGCAACCTCTTTTATCACCTTTTGCATTAGATTCTGGGGAGTGATAAAAATATGCATATTTTATTCTAAATGTTTGAGCATTCAGTTAGGCAATTTTCAAAACATATAGCACAGTCAAACAAATAGTTCCAACTTACATGGGGACCTGAGAGGTACTTTTTTGTCTTAAGCAACTGTAGGTATGTCAGCTGTTCTTTGTAGGTGAGGACTGAGTAGCAGGGATATGGTACGTTTGGGTCAGGGAATCCTTCAACCTCCTTAGAAGCAGAGTCTGCAGAGCCATGGCTGTTTCTGGTGTTGGTTTTAGCTGGAATTACATTGCTTTTAGGTGGCTTTGGCTCTGCGGAGGGACCAGCTGGCTGTTTTTTATGTGCTTCTTTTTCTTCAGCTTTGACATCAGGACTTCAAAGACAAAGTATTGCATGATGTTTAGTGCATCATTAAAATTAATACAGAAGAAGATAAGAAGATAACGGAATGACATACATTTAATTACATACATTTAGAAGAATTACTCACACGCATTCATTACTGCAATGAAATGACAATCATAGGATCAAAGATAAGATGGTGCATGAATGTACCTCTGTAACTGGGCCCACAGCTCTTTTACTGTGGGTGCCAGAGTGAATTTCTCAAAGGTGTCTTTGGAAAACACGACAGGGTTGTTTGCTGGAGCCTGATCCCTGCACAAAAAGGTAGATTACATCATCCCTGGACAATAAAAGAAGTTATCTTACAGTCTGGACTTGTGAAATTTGGTCCTTCAGATTAAAACAGCCAGAGGTGTGTGGGGTAAAAGTATACTCAAAAGAAAAAGTATTATTACTTTGTTGAAATAAAAAGTACCCTTTCAAAAAAGAGGGAGTATAAAGTATCCAGAATCTCAGTTTAGGAATCACAACACTTTTTGAAACGTTTTCTGCATTGTTTATTAGATCGTTTTGCACCAACAAAGGCCAAAGCTCTAAATTCAATGCAGAAACATAATTACAGATAGCAATTAGATCACAAAATGAATTAGCATCTGAATTATTTTCTTCACAGATGTCTTGACGTACATGGATAAATGGTTTTAAAAATAGATCTAATTACCATCCACCACTGAAAACATCTAGAATCAGAATAAGAAAAGTTTATTGGTCCTGGAGGACATTGTTTATGTAATGACCACGGAGACACAGAGACAAGAACAGTGTAAAATATAAAGTATGAGCACTACAGATAAATACTTTACTCTTAACTGAAATCTAAAATCACAGATGGTAGTTAGGAGTACATTGCTGCACTTAATAGAGATCAGTTGTACATAAGCAATTCCGCACATATAAAACTATCGCACATAATTAAGTGATTCAGCGACCATTTGAGATACTGCACATGGTCAGACAACTGCACGTATGTGTTTGCACGTAATATTCTATGTATCAAAGAAAACACACCGATAAGCAAATACAATGAAATAACTTCTGATGTAAACTTAATTAAACTTGTTAGCTACGAGAACAACTGTCATTCGAGGCATATAAAGCTGTAATACAATCTTGATCTGCATACTGCTTACCATTTGAGCTCCATGTGTGTTTTAATCACACTGTAAACACGCAGGACAGCCCACTACGCCACAACCAAAACAGAACTGTGGCGAAAAGATCCCGTGTAGAAACAACACAGGTAGCCAACGTTCCGCAAGAATATGTCCCCCATCATTCGTTTCTGTGGAAACAAAGTTAACAAACAACATCGCTATTTACAATTAATTTACAGTTAATAAAACTAAAAATCAAACAGTAGAATTAACTTCTGTACTTCTATTTTAACTTCTAATTTTAATTAGTCCTAGTAATTTTGGATACATATATCAATACATTAAAATATATATTTTTGTATTTATCCAACGTATAACAGTTGACAGCAGAGAAGAATTACTTACTTACTTACGAATAAATGAATTAATGAATTAATTAATGAATGAATGAATTAATTAATTAATTAATTAATAAGCAGAAGCACCTACAATGAGCATCAAAGAAGATGACCTGGCCTGAAGACTCACGCTATAATGTGGGCGGACAGGTGCACGTTTGTAGGGTCTACGTTTGTTTTTTTATTTGTGGCAGTTGGTGCTCTAGTGGTTGGGAAGTTGCCCCTGCGATCCAAAGGTGCTGGGCTTGAATCCCAGGTAGCATCACTGACGTACTATCGAGCAAGGGACCAGCCCAGACACTGCTCCCCGGGTGCTGTGTTCCTGGCTGTCCGCTGCTTCCCTTGGTGAATGGGTTAAATGCAGAGAATAATTTAATGCTGTTCACAATGTGCCATGTTCACACGTGACTAATATTTAACTTCCCAAAGTGAATGTGTAATGGTCAGCGTGTTTTCATACCATGTCTTTCTATGGAAAAGATACTTTTCCATAATTGTACTACTAAAAACTAAAACATTCGTTCTTCAAAAAATGCTTTATTCCATATATATATATATATATATATATGTATACACTCAACAAAAATATAAACGCAACACCTTTGTTTCTGCTCCGATTTT
>JBBPDB010032746.1:0-11775 GCA_037974465.1 Brachypetersius altus | reverse complement strand
GGCCACAATTTTACAACACTTGTGCAATCAAAAGCCAAATCTCACTCTCTCTCTCCCTCTTTCACACACACACACACACACACACACACACACACACACACACACACACTACGTACTATCTATGTACTATAATACCTCTATAATACTCTACTATCTATAGTAATGCCTCATTCTTTATGGCACTTGTTCTAAAATTAGTAGGGCAAAAGTCAAAGCCATAAACAGTGTTATAAGAGTCTGTCAGGTGAATTGCTAATGTTACTAACTGCCTACTAAGCATAAAACACTACGGCCAAAAGTCTCTTATCTATTCACAACCGCAGGCTCATTTTCTGTATTTCTGAATCATTTAGAAAATGATTGAAATCTCAACCATAAAACAGAAGCATTCTGCATTGCTGGTCCTGCTGTGTAGCTTTTGTGTAGAACCACATCCAAAATACATTCCTGAAACACTTGTGAATCAGTTTTAGGAAAAATATCACAAAAACGTACAGCTTCACCGGCTGCGATTTAAATATATTTGTATTTCTAGTTAATTATAAGCCTCTGTCCATTCATAAATGTCTTCCGGCTATTTCACAGCTATTGTACAAAGGCCTTCAGCAGGCGAACAGCCACATCACCAATTGTCCCCACACGTAACCCCTTCCTGTTTAGTTGCCAACACTTACCCAGGTGAAAGTGCCTGTGTGAAGGGGGTTTTGAAGGCTTGGTCAGAAAAACAGCTTGTTTGATAAGCTGGAAAAATGGTTTTACGTAAACAGGAACCAACACAATGTAAGACATGCAGGATAATAACCCAACTGTAGCCTATTAACTTTCTCACTCCATATTATTATAATTACATATTATAACTACATATTTGACATCTTAGATATTAGGTGACATTAATATCTAAGTCATGGTTGGATAATGTGCCTTATGATTAATTTGTCTAGAATGAAAAAGGTCAAATAACTGTATTTGTATAGCTGTTGCTTTGTAACAGGTCTGTATGTTGTCAAAGCCTTAATAATAGCAGAGTAGACAAAGGCCTACACAAACACACACACACACACACACACACACACACACACACACACACACACACAATAGAGACTGCTGTTATAACATGTGTAGGTCTGTGTTACATGAGCCGTTCCCCTAGCAATGTTTTTACTAGGTCATAGTGTGTGTATACACACTACACAGCTGAATGGGTTTGCAAATATTGTAAGAGGGCAAGTAAACCACCCTAAACCAACATGCTCTATATTTTCAATAACTGTGTATCTCAAAACTTTTACTATTTAAATTTTACTTCCCTTACTTCCTTTATTACTTTATTATATTACTTTATTTTAGACCAAAAATACATTAAAAGGGGAAGAAAAGCACTTTTGAAATTTGCACTACTGAATTTACTCACTTTAAAAATGTACATTATTTTCAGATTAATAAAATCTACAATAATCCTATTTGTATTTCAGTTTTGGTAACTGTAGTGTTGATCAATAAACGAATGGGGCTGTTGGACTTATAAATCGAACACATGCCCAGATTAAATACATGCATTGCATTGTCTGTGACAGGTTTATGCAAAGAAAAATAATGAATGAAATTACTTTTTAATGAATTAAATCAGTTCATTCTAATTCACTCTGTTGGACTGGAGGGGCATGTGTGACACTGAACTAGGTTTATACACCGACTTGGTTCGAGTGTGCAGGCCTGAATGGTGTAACCTGAGCGCAGAGCTTTTTAAACTGGTTTGTTATTACTTTTCTGTCCGAATCCTCGGGGCGGCGCGTAAACGGTTAAAAGAGGCCGCGCCCTCCACATCCTGCACCGTTACTGTTAGAGTTACTGTGGCTGAACTGACCTTTGTACTAATGTAAACACGGAGTGTCCTGGCCGAAGGTCGAGAGGAGGCTTATTTTTTAATAAAAAGAGCCTCGGTGGAGCTGTCCGGTCCGTCGTTTTGCTGAACTGAGGTAAGTTCTACTGAGGGAGGCCGTGCTGAGGACATAAGCACACGAAAACTTTCAGAAGGAGGGGGCTGGGGGTGTCATTTTGTTTCCAAACAGCTTTTCACTGAGAAGAGTTGAAAGACCTCTTGTTTGTGACCAGCATCGCCATGAATTTCTTCCTGGAGACGCTGAAGGTCATCTTCCTCTCACTCTGGTTCAACCTGGAGGCGCTGTGGCGCCTGTTCGTGCCGGCGCGCAGGAAGAGCGTTGCCGGGGAGACGGTGCTGCTGACCGGCGCGAGCAGCGGGCTGGGCCGCCTCATGGCTCTGGAGTTCGC
This sequence comes from Brachypetersius altus, assembly GCA_037974465.1. Classification (NCBI taxonomy): domain Eukaryota; kingdom Metazoa; phylum Chordata; class Actinopteri; order Characiformes; family Alestidae; genus Brachypetersius; species Brachypetersius altus. Next base: position 9,486 of record JBBPDB010032746.1, on the reverse strand, counting down.
GAGACTTGGAGCCAAGGTGCTCCTGTGGGACATCAACGAGGAAGGCAACAAAGAAACCGCCAGGATGATCAAAGAAACACACGGGGTACGCGCATACACCTATACCTGCGACTGCAGCAACAGAGAGGAGGTGTACAAGGTGGCGGATCAGGTAAGGGACACACACACACACACACACGTGCAACTGGATGCTTTCTGACATTGTTGTCAAGTTTGATTTTCACTTTTCAAATACACTAAGGGATTGTCACTCCCTTGTTTGGTCAGCAGGCCTTTAAAATAAAGGGAGGGGTGTATTTATGGAGAGTATACACAAACACACACACACACACACACACACAGTCACACATACACACACAATTATTGTGAACCTGGGTGCGGTCTGACTTTTTTGTGAAATGTACTTTTAAGACACTAGGGTATTCGCACTAACGCTTGGTCAAAGAAGCTAACATAGAACCTTAAAAAAGAAAAGAGTGGTGGGAAGTGTAACTAGACATACATTATACGCTTGTGAAACTGCATGCTTTATGACTTTGTTGTGAATTTTAATTTAAGACACTAAGGTATTCGGTCTAACACTTGTTCAATCAGTGTAGCTAACATCAGACCTGTGTATCTGAGGGAGAGTACACATTCACACACACACACACACACACACACACACGGGCAAACCACTTTAGCTTCTGTGCTTACCTTAAAATGTCTGAATGAACAGACATCTGAAAATACGAGTGTTTTGAACTTTCAAACAGAAATTTTACCAGTTTCCTGTATTTGTATCTGTTAAACAGTAGAGCTGAACACATTGTAAGTCCAAAGCAGCTTAGACACAAATAGCTGCTGGATTGGGGAGAATGTTCAGACCACAGATACTGTTGAACAAACTGCAAACAGCCGATTTTTCATTAACATACATTTTTAAATGATTGAAGTGTATTAATTGGATTAATTGAGTATAACTATGTAATGAATCATGATCAATAATGAAAAATGACAGCCCCTGACACAGTTGCGCAGTCTTTATCAGTTCAGGGTTGCATAACCAGCCGGTCCAATAGAAGTGTCATCAGAGTGAAGCAGCCTGCTGACTCTGTATATGGTGCTACTATGCAAGTGTTGGCCCAATCATTGGGATTTGACAAGTTTGATTCCTGTGGCCAGGATTCCAGGAGATCATGACCAGCCTCACTCTCTCTGAGTGGGTAGGATCCCCCCATCACTCAGAGCCATTCTAGATAGTGTGGGCGCTTGTAGCTGACGTAACAGAATTGGCCGTGAGTGTTCTCCAAGCGCGTTGAGCACATTATGCAGAGGAAACACATGCAGGCCTTCACACTCAGATCTGACAGTTTCATGTGTTTGGGGAAGTAGCACTGGACATGACCACTATTGGGGAGAAAAAGCAACTGAAAAAACTGGGACAATTGCTAAAAAAAAATCACTGTAACATTGTCCTGAATCTGGTGAATACAGCTATAGATGCTGAAAACACTTAACTCATTGTATGAAGTCCAGTTGGAGAGAGCTAACACTGACCCAATTTGTTCTGCAGGTCAAACGGGAAGTTGGTGACGTCACGATTCTGGTGAACAACGCGGGGATCGTCACAGGAAAAAAGTTCCTGCAGTCTCCAGACACGCTCCTACAGAAGACAATGGATGTCAACACCCTGGCCCACTTCTGGGTTAGTTATTCTGGCTTACCTTCATTTACACTGAAGAAAACGATGCTTTGAATGTACATGATTAGCCACAATAGTCACGTTCACATTTTAGTCATGTGACACCTGCATTTCAATCAGGCAAAATTAGATGCATGATTTCTTCAAGGAACATAAAAAATGTACACAGAGACTGACAACTTCATAGGAACTTTAGTGGCGTTTAATTATATTGCTTTTTTGAATTTTAAGTATAGAATTTTGCATTACAAATGTGTTCATGTTTGTGATAACTCTACTTTTTACTCACTTGGAGCTAGAGAGTTAGAGTTCGAAAATGCGTTGTGTCTCCTTTTTCTTTATTCTCTTTCCCTTTTTTTCATTCTCTTCAGCTGGTTCATCCCCTAGACTGTTCGGCTGTTACTCACACTTCTCGTTTTTTGAGACTTCTTGTTTTATTTTTGCTCATAAGGTTCTAAAACTGAAGAACAGCACCTAATCAATTTCATTTGCTATACTGATGATGCTGAGTGTACCACGCCAGTTCTTTAGGGATCTGAAACTCAGACTCAGAGGAGTGCTTTGATCTGACTTTCAGCCTCCTGTTGCTACTTGTTCTTTGTTGTTTCCTTTCTTTGCGCCTTGGCTCCTCTGTCTGATGATGCGAGGATGAGATGCAAGGATAAGTTGTGAGGATGGAGGAATCAACAGCAGGCATATTTGCTAAATGAGATGTTCTTAACTCTGTGGTCACATTATAGGTGTTACAGACAAAAACACTTATATGGTACGGCCTGCTGTGTTTTTACACAAGTATGCCTTTAAAATTCAGCTACAGAAATAATTATTAATACATTAATAATTATTAATTAATAATACAGAAGTCATTAACTTCCATGAGCCTCTGATAGTACCCTCCTATTACCTGAAAAAAAAACACATGGTTGGACGGAGAGCATTTGTTCCGCAGACCATTCTCACACTACAGTAAAAGTCCTTCTGTGTAGAATGCACTTGTGTGTTCTGACTTTGGAACAAAAAAAAACATCAATTATTGTTATATTAGACAACATAATGTACAACATAATGTACAACAGTGGTATTTTTTCTCCCTAGATGTACAAGGCATTCCTCCCAGCCATGATTGCTGGAAACCACGGTCATCTGGTCAGCATCGCTAGCTCTGCGGGACTTGTTGGAGTCAATGGACTGGCAGGTATACACCCATCCCCCATGTGTTTGACTGTAAACACTGGAAACTCTCCTATCCCCACAACAATCAGAAAGCATTCACATTTGCTGGTGTGCGTCTGTGTGTGTTTGACAGATTACTGTGCAAGTAAGTTTGCCGCAGTAGGCTTTGCAGAGTCTGTGGGTTTGGAGCTGTTGGCTTCAGGCAGTACTGGAGTGAAGACCACCATAGTTTGCCCTTTCTTCATCAACACTGGAATGTTTGATGGAGCTAACACAAAGTAAGACACAGTGCGTGTGTGTGTGTGTGTGTGTGTGTGTGTGTGTCCGTGTTTATTTTTATATATTTTCTTTGTAGGATAACCACCAAAATTAGGAGGAGCGTACAATATGTGATTAATATTGATTTTCTCATTACAATGGCACCTGTAAATAGGCAAGATATACTAGTCAGCAAGTGAGCAGACTATTCTAAATGTTGATGTTTAGGAAGCAGGAAAAATGGGCAAGTGTAAGTATCTGAATGACAATTATGACATATGGCCAAATTGCGACGGCTAGACAGCTGGGTTAGAGCCCCTTCCCGGTATGTAGTTGTTAGTACCTACCAAAAGTGGTCCAAGGAAGGGCAGCTGGTGAACTGGCGACAGGGTCATGGGTGCCCGAGGCTCATTGATGCACTTTGGGAGTGCAGGCAAGGCTGCCCTGTCTGGTCTGATCCCACAGAAGAGCTACTGCAGCATAAACCGCTGAAAAATTTAAAGGTGTGAGAACACACAGTGAATTGCAGCTTGCTGCATATAGGGGTGGTATAGCTGCAGAACCGGTCAGAGTGCCCATACCATGGACGTGTGACCATCATACCTGGATAACCAAGGTGGCCTGGTCTGATGAATCATGTTTTCTTCCACATCACATGCATGGTTGCATGTGTCTCTTGACACCTGGGCAGTGCTCTGCTGGGAAACCCTGGGTTCTGGCATTCATACAGATATTACTTTGACACATATCATTAAACACTATGACAGACCAAGTACATCCCTTTATCTCTACTCATTTGGGCATCTGTGGGACGAGATGGACAAATAAGTCCAGTCTAATACACATGAGATACATTCTTATTACAAATCTATATCTTATAGATATGTGAATTACATATGACATATAGGTACTATATATATATATATATTGTATACAGAAGTTTTGCTCCGACAGCAAATATATATAATACCTATGGAGCAGTGATGACATCACAGTCTTGTGAATGCACTGCGTTGTTCCCACATTCTGTGTCAGCAAATCATAATGCATGACTAGGTCGGTTTGACCCATTTTAATTATGAAAAGCATAATTAAAGTATTTAAAAAATGTGTTTTGCCCCATCTTCAGGCATTTGATAAGGAAAGAGCGAGATGAAGAGAGAGGGTGAAAGAGATGTAGTTAGACTGACAGGCAGACAGGCTTGAAATCTCACTTGCCCAGAGCAATGTCTCAGGTGTCAGGTTCTATTTGATCCTGATCAGTGTGTATCTGTCAGATGCTCCTGAGGTAAACAGGTGGTTTTTTTGGGGGGGGGGCATTGTGGGGGATGATCGCTTTAATTAGCATCTATCAAACCGAGCTGAAGTGTTATCTCTGGATGCTCATTTAAACATTAAGCGCTCCAAGTGAGTAAAATGATCAGGGTTTAAGTGAGCCAGGAGTTGAATTCATAAAGCATCTCTGAATATTGTTGTTCATGATGGATCAGAGCTTACGGTTTAAACGAATATTGCAGTTTTTTTCATCATCATCTCTGTGTGCAGCATCTGTTTTTACGTTCCTTCTTGGAGTTTAATTGCATTCTGTTCTGATTGTAACAATCTGTTTTACTGTTTTTCACACCTCTCATTTAAGAGCTTTTTCATTTAATTTTTGACAAAAGGGCTTCCCAAAAAGAGACCAATAGAGCCTGACTGACTTTTGTTCCTGCTGATAGATACTAAATGTAGCAAAAAATACCAGCACAGTTCTGTATTATGATTGTGATTGTCTGCAGACAGCAAAAAGTGAAAAGGATGTCATGGGTTTGTGAAATTGGTCTTCTAATGTATGTGTTTTATGTGTGTGTGTGTGTGTGTGTGTGTGTGTGTGTGTGTAGATGGCCTAGACTCCTGCCCATTCTGGACCCGGACTACGCGTGTAGAAAGATTGTAGACGCCGTTCGAAGAGATAAAGTCTTACTGTGTCTTCCTCGCAGCCTGTATCTGTCCATCGCTTTGAAGAAGTAAGTTACACTAAACTCAGGGGAATGGGGCAGCACTACCACGCTTTATGTAGACAGTTGGACATTTTACCGACTAGTCGGTGAGCAAAGTCGAAGTTGAGTCGACTAGTCGTTCGATGACGTCATAACACATGCAACAGAGGAACATAGGCGTCCAACATTGAGCAACTTTTATTGAAGTTCTCTGTAACATTTACAGTCAACATGACAATTAAACAACACAAAACAAAGGCTGATATCTTGAATTTTCTGGTAAATTTAAGTGTACAACTGAGAGTGGGAACAGTTTAAACCGCGGCAGAACGACTCCCTGCAATGCTAGCGTTAGCCATGTTAGCTAGTGGTGCGTTTCAGATGCAGAACGCCGGTACTATTACTGTACTTTAACACCGACTTGCAGGTTGTGCAGGTCAACGTGCCGTTTGTGTGTCTAGAGTGAAGGTTCTTCACACATGTGATGTGTGTCTGTCTTCTCTGCTGCATGTCTCTGGTCTTGTTGTGATCTCGTCTTTAGATTCCCCTCACGCCAAGGGCACCGCCCCTTTTATGAAGGGACTATAATAATTGGTTAAACCACGCTGTCAGCGTAAGCCAATCAAAAGCATTGCGTATACAAGTGAGGGCACAGAGAGAGGGGAAAACAAAAACAGGACTAATCGACTTCTCTCAAGGAGCATCGACTCTGTAGTCGACTAGTCGAATACCCTAATAGACAGATATATAGAATACATGGACAAAGAGTGAAGGCAAGCGCAGATCCTCTGCAGATCTTTTTACTTAGCTTAACAGACTTGAGGAAAGTCAAACATAAAATATCAGAGGTGCCAAAACTTTCACTTTTGACCAGAAGTGCCTAAACCTGTTTTTTAAATATTAATGCTGCCCTTCAAATGTCTGGGGCACCTTTGTTTCATTTCAAATGTGATGTTTGTTTTTAGTTAACCAAGCAAAACTGAACACAAAGCTTTTGTTGACAGCTGTGTACTAATTTTTTGGGTATATAACAGTCAGCTTCATGATCATCAGAGCATCTTCCTTGGTAATGAAGCGCAGGATTTGTCTGTATAGAGAGCTGCTGCCAGTTTTCTGTAACAAACTGCTGTTAAAAGCACATACTGACAGTCTTTTGGTCCAAAGCTAGAAGAGTGCCATTATGACAAGCAGATAAAATGTGTGAGGTTTATTATTCCCAAGGTAATGGCTTCAGTCAGTACTTTTGCAAGTTTTCCGTTTTATTTTAAAGCCTACTCTTTTATTAAGCCTTTGATGTAACACTTGTCAAAATACCTGATAAAAGCATTGTGTAATATGGCTTCTTGCTCATAGCTCAGTGAAACAAGTGCTTAAATTTACTTTGTTGTCTAGTTTTGATAACTGACAAGGTTTTCCATGAAAGATGACAATTGAAAAAGCCCTGAAGGAGAATAAGGCAACAACACAGATTTAATTTCAGCTTCTTAATTTCTGTGCTGCATTGAAACTTTTACATCTTTAATTTAAGTAATATAGCAAAATGAAAGTAATAGTCTTCTAAGGATAGCCCCAAGCAACACTGGTGTGCCTGATTAAACCCTGGCACAAAGCACACTACCATCCTCTCTATTTATCAATAACATGCATCTAATATGGTAAGTGACACTCATTGGTCAGATGACCAACGAGTGTATTTCATGGGGTGTTTTCTTTTAAGTATTTAAGAACCTTAAACATATTTTAATTTTACAGTTTTGGCTCCTTTCTCCTCGATGCACTTGTTTAATTCCATCAATAACACTTGACTAAAGCGTGGATCAGCTTTGGCTTTTTTTTTTTAGATGTACATGGTCGTACTGACAGTGACAATACAGGATTAAATTGTGTACATAAATGTACACTGTTTTATGTGTATATGGGTGATATGCATATGTGTGGGATCACTGTGCCGTTAATGCTCCGAGCTCTTTGAACTCAAAGGTAATTGTGCCAGCATTTAAGATTTTAATTAGCGACAACACAGCTTATGCCGCAGCTATGATGAGTCCATGATGCCAAAATGGATAAACCACTTACAGCCCGACTGATCAGCTGCCAGATTTCTGCTGCATTGTTCCCCGCGAGTGTGTGGAGGAGTGTTTGATCATACTGCTCTTGCTCTGTGTGTGTGACTGAGTGAAGAGTTTCTCCCTTTAGATCTGCTGCTACCACCATTATGGGAGTCCATCTACTTACTACCACTGTTTATCTCGACAATTTTTTTTTAATCAATAGAAACCACAACACACTTTTCTAAACCCGTTTTTTCATGCTGATTTCAGATCTGCTTTCAGTTTTTTTCAGTCACATCAACTTTTTTAATTATGAGTAATATTCGATTTGCAATAGACTTGCATGCAGTTTTTATTAAACCGCAGGCACCAATCAATTAACTGTTTCAATATTTTCAGTGCAGGCCACACTGTGGCATAGATATAATGATCAGTGTCTGTCAGCTACCAGTGTTTCTTCAAAAACACTCAGCATATGATTATTATATGATCATTAAACCAACCATCATGCAGTATAGAACTAGCTTCATCACAAAAACTGTATGTGCGCGAAAAACTAAACTAGATTTGAAATCATCATGAAAAACACTACAAAACCCACATAAACTTATCTCTGATGATTTTGACCCGTTGAAGTGTGTTATTTTGTCTTAATAATGTGGTCTGGCACCATCACCAAAATGATAAGCTTTATGCATTTGCTCCTAATGTTTGGTTGCCAGATATGGGCTTTTATGTAAACAAACTCACAGGTGTGGTTCATTCTGACATTAGTTGATCAAGGTAAACTTATTTCATAACACATTTCTTATTCAGATGTGTCATGAAGTGCAACTAAGCAACAGCTATAGCTGTTATAACAAATTGAAAGAAAATATTCCAATTATGTAATAAAATACTTATCTTTAAAGTGCCGATTTCTGATAGTACAGATTAAAGTCTAAAGTGCATCCTGCACATTCTGACTTACTGCTTGAGGTCACACACAGATTTATATTCACTATAAAGAACTGATGTGACTCTAAATATATGTTTGGATGCTTTTATGTTTTGAAAATGGTGTTTTGTTGTTTTGGTAACTGCTTCATCCTGTAATGTAATAAACAGAGATTTGGTTATTGCCGTCTTTGGCGTTTTAATGACTGGTGTAAGTGTGTGTAACTGCTGTTATGTTCAGTTCCTGGTGTGATTGATAAACAGTAAGCTACTATGCTGTTGTGGAGCATTGCTGTAATTCTACACTACTTATGTTTGTGGGTTACTGCTATTTTATTATGTTTGTTTCTTGGTTTGTTTTTGCGTTAACACATAATTCTTCCCTCTTGTTTTCCTCTCTCTCTCTCTCTCTCTCTCTCTCTCTCTCTCTCCCTCTCTCAGTATTTTGCCAGTGAAAACAGCACTGCTGCTTGGTGACTATCTGGGAGCGTTTGACTTTATGGCCACGTTTAAAGGTCATAGCAAAAGCGACTGAGTGTGTCAACAGAAGACTGACAAATCCATGCGCACATCCAGTATCCAAGAAGAGACTCTTAAGAAGGACTAATGGCATCCGATGCTAGCACTGTAGAGACAAAAGATATGAAAACTAGGAAGAATGTCCATTTTAAACGACTATGCAAGTGAATAGCAATCAGAGGTATTAAGTTAAAACCATTCTCAATAGCACTTTGTGATTTCATCGTACAATTGTATTGTTCCTTAAGCTTTAAGTCACCACAGTAAATAATACGGCTTAAAAATAATACTGGAAGGGATGCAGTTTTATCATGTGTTGTCATAATGACCGTGTTATAAGATATCTAGAATAATACTGCCTGTTTTTATACAACTACTCAAGGTTTTAATCACTATCTTAGGCACAAGCTGTAACTGTTATGTCTTTATGAAAGAAACACGCTGTCTGCATGGATGTGCCTTGACTGAACCCTGTATGGTATCTATTAAAAAATGATGTCCCTAAAAAATGTTATTTTTTATTTCTTTAAAAAATGGTTTGTGCCTTGCAAAAGAGCCTGGATTAAGAAACACGACCTGATGTACATTATAGTTTGATGATTTTACTTTATTTCAGATGTTTGTAGAATGCCTCTTTAATACTGAATATTGTTTACTCTATACGGTTTTTGTTTCACACAAACGGACCTAAACTGCCTCTCATTTATAAGAGTGTGATTCCTCCAGCTCGCCACTCATTATGGTGATTTGATAAGTCTCACTGATGAACTAATAATGAATTATTGATCTATAGGAATTATTACATTTATGGGCAGCTGGTGGCCTAGTGGTTAAGGCATTCGCCCTGCGATCAGAAAGTCCAGGTTCGATTCCCAAGACCGCTAGG
>JBBPDB010032735.1:0-11775 GCA_037974465.1 Brachypetersius altus | reverse complement strand
CACACACACACACACACACACACACACACACACACACACACACACACACACACACACACACACACACACACAACCCTCTGATGATAAGTGTAAATGTGTCTTCCATTTGCGGTTCTGCTCATGTGTGACTCGGTTGGAATTCAAAACAGCATGAGATCTCCATCATTCCCCACACAATGCACACACACAGCCATCTGCTTTTTAAAAACGCAGCTTGTAAACCTACATGCTCTATGATATTCCACAGCTTCTGCTCCCCACCATAACCTGAAGTGTCACAGAATCCTGTCTCTTCTTTGTTCTGCTAAAGAACAAAGGGCTAAGGGCAGGGCTGGACTTGCCTGGTGGGCCGATGGTAAATTGGGGCCGCCAGGTAATTTTGGGCTAGCACAGAATCCCATCAGTATCACCCCCCACACGCCCCTCCTGAGAGAATGATGGCGAGAGGGGTCCCGGCGGGTGCAGAATCCGTCAGCTGTTTTTTTGTCCCAAACCAGCCCTGGCTGAGGGACAACAATTAGTGAAATTTCCAACAGGTAAACTCCATCTCTCAAGTAGGAAGTGGCAATAAGATAAAGTGAAATAGGATCTATTTTGTTGCGGCTAGCTGGGTAGCCCTCAGTGTATCTGTTTGCAGCCCTGGGGTATGTTTTCATATACTAAAACATAATACTGTTTTAAGTGACCAATTCCAATCCTTTGAATTAACAGGCTGGCTCTTATAAGCACCCCTATTGCCTCACCATGAATAGGTGGGGCTAAAGTGCAATAGGCTTAAAGGAAGATGTAAATACACTGGCTGTAACATCTCAATAACAATCACTTCAACAGAGGCATTGTTCATCTGAAATTTTAACAATGCTTATATACCTCACTGAATCCTTTATTTAAACGTGTGAGGACAAGTGGGCCACTTAAGTGTATTATTGCTCTAACTTAGGAACACCGCTGTCACCTTATTTATATTATTTTCATTTATTGTACTGTCTGTGCTTTGATCCCCTTTGCTTGTACCAACTGCGATTTATGGAAATGTCACTCAGATAATAAAAATGAATTACCCCCTCGCAATTATTCCCTACATAAGGGTTCAATTCATTGTTATAAAATGTCATTTATATACTTACACACTGAATGTTGTTTGTACAAATTGGAATTAGCCTTCCTTGTCTGATTTTGGTAACATTTGCAATATCATTTTTTTCAGATATCATTTCTCCTGCCACTGAAGCCAGAAAAGATTGCTGGTGGAAGTTGTTTATGGAGGAAACATTTTGAATTTAAATGTCCCTTCAGTTAGTTCAGAGGAAGGTATCTATAAAGAAGAGTAGGAGGCCTAAAAACAATGTTTAAGAACTTCAGAAGCACAAGAGTGAATGTGTTTGTGTGTGTGTGTGACTCAGAAAGCTGTCAGTCAATGTGAACAGAATACGTCTCACTTTAAGGAGAGAAATGCTTTCCCATATATGATGAATTATTATTTTATCATTATTTCAAGCCAAGATCATGCACATTCTGATGTCAAAGTCACACTGTAAGTGGTTGTTTGATGCTTTCATGCCAGACAGAATGGTATGTTATAAAGCAGAATTATTTAGAGTTGTCCCAGAGGGCTAGAGTCCAATACTATTTGATGATTTCAGTGCTTTAAAGGAGAATTCCATCTGCCAAGTTCATACATATTCAGGGTGGTATGAAATAAAATGGCTCATTGTGCAGCAACAGCTTTCTTTACAGCAGTGGCAATAGGAGCCAGAGGTCTCTTTGTGTTGAAAGCCCGAATAGCCACTTTATGTACTAACCAAAATGACCGTGTCTTTATATATGATTGTATATGTTATGCTCCAGTGACACTTCATAATACTGGTTGCCCTGCGATCAGGAAGTTGTGGGTTGAATTCCCAAGACTGCTAGTGGCACCTCTGAGGTACCCTCAGCAAGATACCCACACACTGCTCCCTGGGTGCTGTGTTCCTGGCTGCCCACTGCTTCACTTGGTGAATGAGTTAAATGCAGAGGAAGAATTTCGTGCTGTTCATGCTGTGGTGTGTTCATGTATGACAGAATTGTCACTTTCACCACTGTTTTGCAATTAATAGGTACCTGTATGAGAACTAAGTGGGAATTAATGAGTGATGATGCATTGGCACCTATATCACTACTATTACCAACCAAGCAGTCAGCTTAGTTGCTTAATGGGTAAAAAGGAACTAATGATTTGACTAGTTAACTGTTAACCTAATAAGAGAACTTATTTCCATGGCTATGTTTTAAAATAACTACTGATTAATTCATACTGCATGCTTTGGTGCCACCTGGTAAACTGATCACTTAGTCTTTTTCAACACTTGTTTACATTTTGTTGCAGTTAATTGTTATTACTTAATGTTATCACAAAAATGCATCCTCAGATCCACAACATGCTGTGTTCAGTGATGTCCTCCCTGTGTTCTTGGACCGGCAACCTTCAATTTTTTCACATTTGTTTATATGGGCCACAAGCATGACACTGGCTAAAATGCTAGTCAATACATTAAATTAAATGTATTTGGCAGATGCTTTTGTTCGAAGCAACATTCAGTAAGAACCAGAGGAGAGTTCTAAGCGCTAAAATCTTGATGTAGGGAGTAGTGCAAGAAGAAAGATGGTGCATCAGGAGACATGATGCTCTCTGAATAGATGAGTCTTCAATATGTTTTTGAAGACAGAGACAGATTCTGCTGATCTGGTTGCCTTTGGCTCATTCCACAAGCGGGGAACCAGGAATGAGAAGGGTCGGGACTGGGTTTGCCTTGCAGAGCAGGGGAAGCGGTTATGAACATAAGCCTGAATGATAGGATTAAGGAAGCTGGTTGTCACTTTGTAGGCAAGAGGTAGTTACTTGAATTTAATTTGAGCAGCCATGGTAAGGCAGTGTAGGTCACAGGTAACATGTGACCTTCTGTGTTGGTTGAAGACCAGCTGAGCTGTTGTGTTCTGAGCCAGCTGTACTTGGAGACGCACTAGGAGGGTGTTGCCGTAATCGAGGTGAGAAATAACCATGGCTGGTACCAAGATTCAGGCAATCATGGCACCCAGGTTTCTCATCACCTTGGATGGGGTGAGAAGTGATGAGGCAATTTGTAAACCGATATATGATAGAAAGATTGTCTGGTAACTACTTCACATTCATCATTATTTATTTGTAATTTTGAACCAAGTTTACAGCTCAAATGAACTAGTCCTTCTCTTTGAACCTCCTTCAAACTCTTTCCATCTGTCATACCACTGAACAATGACAGACATAAGTTACATTAAAAAGAAATTGTGGTTGAGAATAGATCTTACCACTTAAGCAACGCATTATGTTATGCTGAAAGTGAAAAAAACAAGGTGCAGGTATACTGTATATGAAAATTTTATTCAGACAATATTAACACAAAATGTAAACAAAACATGTGCCTAAAATGCAAATTTCAGATGATAGCTTTTAAAGTGCTCAGAAAAGAACAGAACTAAAAGTAAACAAAACGTGTGGTTTTCCCCATTTAAATCTACACCGATTCCTTCAAAAAAGGGACTCCAATATTTAAACAAACTGCCTTCTGTAGAGGCGACCGAACTCGTAGCACCAGCCATGCTGGTCTGTTATCAGTAGTGATGTGTCCTCTGCTGTAAGAGCCGATGCTTTGTGGTGAATCAGAATACTCCCATCGAGTGAGAGCCCCCCCGCTTCTTTTTCCTTTCACTGCACAGTTCTCTCTCTCTCTGGCTCAGCTCTGCTTATGGCAGAAGGAGGTCATTATTTTGAGAAAGAATGGGTCAATGGAAGGCTTTTTGAGCTGAAGTGATGCCTGAGCCTGTTTGAAGCTTTTAGGAAACGTTCTTAGAAAAGGTTAGGAAGGGATTGACCCCATGCACGTTAGCAGGCATGATAGTTCACTTGAAAGAGGATAGGGTAAACAATGAAATATGACAACAAGAAGTCAGGAGACTGGACACCTAACCTGAGAGGGGTAAAAGACAGAAGTGATGCACTTTCAACCCAAGTAGGTATAGTGGGAAAAAGGTTGACCCTGTGTGATTCCAAAAATTGGCTTCTGATAGCTGCCACCTTTTCAATGAAGAAGGAGACAAAGACATCTTAGAGGAGCTGGAGGAGAGAGTGATGTTTTGAAGGTAGAGAATAGGTTTTGAACGTCTGTGGTGCTGTTAATTTTGTTGCTGTAGAATGCTGTTTTGACATCAGAGATGCTGGATGAGAAGGAGCACAGGAGTGAGTGATAGTTTTTAAGGTCAGTGGGGTTGATGGACTTTTCTCTCAGCAGCTCTGAGGTGCACAAACGTTGAATGCTCTCGGTCAGCCATAGGTGAGGCAGTCTAGAGCCTGTTGGTTTGATGAATAACAAACATAGATACAATCCAGACACAAGCATAATGTAGAGCTGAGAGATTCCGTGGCATCGCTAACCTTGAGCGAGAAAAACACATTGAGAGACAGCAATGTACCATTAATGAAAAATGAGGTTGTGGAGGTTGCAGTGGTACAAGACTGAGATGTAGGAGCAAGGGACTGTTCCGGAAGGCAGATGGTGAAACGAATATAATCATGGTCAGAAATGTGAAAGTGAGGGAATTAGCGGCACAGTTGCTAGTAAGGGCGAAGCCAAGTGCCTGCCAGCTTTGTGGGTTGCACTGTGGTTGATGTCAAAATAATTTGTTTTTGCTTCATCACTCTTGTTTGCAAACTTTTTTAAATTTACTTTCAAACAGCTGTCTTCTTGGTCAATCAGAGATCTTTAATAGAAATACATGTTTCATTTTACGTTGTATACTTTGGAAAAGATCTTCTGAAGATAAAAACTGAACAAGTAATGTTTCAAGTAATGAGGTATAACGTTGTTCTACCTGAGAGTAAATAAAACTGATTTAAAGTGAAATGAATAGTAACTCATTACTATTGAATCAGGTGTTACTGTATTCTCCCTTTGGAATTATGAACACGAACAGTATCATAGAGTGAAAAATATGGCAACTCATTACTAATGACTAGAACAAGAACGGTATTGTAAAGTGAAACACATCACAACTCATGAGCAAAAGTATTCACCCCCCTTGGCTTTTTACCTATTTTGTTACATTCCCCTGTAATTTAAATGTATTTTAATCTTATTGGATCTGCACAAAATAGTTTAAGTGGAAGAAGTAAAATTAAAAAAAAGTATATAAAAAAGAATAAAGACAGAAATGGATGGGGGATGAGGGTGTGAACTGTTATGCACAATGAAGTTTTCTGTTGTTTTGTCTTATTTGTTTGCTTCACAATATAAAAACCTCTTAAAAGTTGTAGGCATGTTCTGGGAATGAAACAAAACATGAAAAATGCAAAGTGGGGTGAATGTTTTTGCAAGGCACTGCCAACACGAGAACTACAATGAAAATAAACATGCAATAAATAAATTAATAAATATATAAAATGGTGATTTAAAAAATCTGGCTAGAGGTAATCATAACTGCTAAACTCTGTTTAACACACATTGTAAATGGAATGAACATACATCACACACAAATGTACTTGCATTCACTGTAATTGTCAAACCCAAACCTCTTGAAGTATCCATGCAAACAGTATAACAAAATATGCAATTTGGCTAACTGTGAAACTGTCAGTACTAAATGTGTGATGTTTTGCTGCGTCATAAATTGCAATAAATTCATATATTCAGTGTTTTACACAGAAGCAAATGCCCAGAAAATAAACACCATAATCTCATGTTAGAGACATTCTGCATTTACTGCTTTTTCAGAGGAGAGGACTCAAGAGTTGAATTACACAATACTTTGTGTTAAATCTGCTCTACTAGCTTCACAACAGAAAAAAATATAGATTTTTTGGTGCGACTATTGACTATTCTCTCACAGCAGTTAACGTTGCTGCAATCAGTAATGAACCAGTGTATATTATTAAAATTCCCACAGTTATGTAGGATGTCTGTAATACTCAAAAGTTCCAGTACCAGTAGTTAATAGCAGCAATTTAGGTGTTAATGTAGCGCAATCATTATTACAAAGTGTTACTGGGGGGAAAATAGTGGCAAATCTGCAAATCTGTAGTAAGGTCTGTTTTGCATTATGTCATGCAAGGGCCACTTCACAATGAATAGATTAAAAATATGGTTTAGGGTAAGATTTTATTTAAAACTGTTGCGAATAAAACATTTTTCTTTAATACACTAAACCTGAACATTGGCTTCTCGGTTTGCTATCCCTGACTCGGAGGCACAGCATGGTGGCATCAGAGCAAATCAGCCACTGTTCTAGCTCTCTTGAGTTTATGTGCAGTAAGGTATATGGAAGGCAGCCTGCAGTGACTGGAGTAAATCTCATGTGTTCACGCCTGTATCATTTCTGATTTTCCAGAACAAAAATGCTCACTTGACTTGTGTTTCACAATATCTGTAGAATTGGAGGACAGCTTCCTGCTCACTGGTACAAAATGTGCAGCCGATGTATGATTTTGTTCCACACTCAGTAAAGTTTAGCAAAAAAGTCAATTAAAGAATGCCATTATTGTTTATCAGCTTGATCTTCTATTGAAAATATGAAAGATTACTTTTTAGAGTGAAGTGAACAATCCTAATATGTTAATGGGTGGTTTTCCATTAACCTGCTTAATACGCAATTTAAAATGGAAAATACAAGTCATTTCAAAATTTTTAAAACTGGAGCTACAAGTCACATGACATGACATGAAAGACACATGACATAAAAAAGTGATGCATTTTTTGTTTGAAAACAGCTCCCTATGGCGTGATAAGGGTGCTGTTGTGTTGCATTACACCCTAAATATTTATTGAGTCGTTCTGAAGTTTTGAATGCACAGGACCTCTGTAAAATCATTATAGACAATGACTTCTCAGAAACAACGGATATGTGTTCATTGCTAGGTGTAGGGGGTTTACTTTCTGTTCCTGCTTGCATCACACATTCTCGCCAGCTTGGATTAAAGGGCAGTGCAGTGGAAATCACTGCCAGAATTGATAAGATCTTGCAAATCACTCACCATGTTTAATTGGAATGACCATTACAAGATAAAAATAACTTTATCTTTAACTTTATGACATCCCTCAGTGGAAACAGACCATTTATAACTGTTTACAAAATTTGTTCTATCCCTGCTGTCACGGATCGGTCAGTGGCCGGTTAGGGCCACTGCTTTTTTGTGTCATGTCCGTTTTTTTTGTGTCCGTTTTGCTCTGTTTTCTGTTCTGTGTTTTTGGGGGGCTTTTATTTTGATGTTCTTGTCTGTTTGGGTCGTGGATCACATGCTTATGTTGTCAGCTGTTTTCTGTTTGTGTGCTCCTTAGTTCACAGCTGTCTTGTGTTTTACCTGATTTCTGTTCGTATTTAAGTCCTGTTTCCTGTTTAGCCTTCCTCATGTGTCCATCACCTCATTGTGAGCTGTATCCTGTTTCTAGTTATTCCCGTTCCTGTTATCTGGAGGCCCGCGTGCCTGTTTAAGTTCTTGTTTAGTTTTCGTTCAGTGAAAGTATCACAAGCATGGATCCTCGCCTGACTGCCTGGTCTCTGCTCCGAGGGTGTTCAGGGTCGTGGGCTCGTGCATCCGACCCTGACATTAACTAGGCTTTGTTCAAAACAATCATCCGTTTCTACAGTTTTATCAAAAACTCTCACGCCCCTGTTCCCCCAAAGGAAACTAAAAAAATGAGAAAAGCCACTGAACGCTCAAGCGTTTCAGTCCGCAGCAATCGCGGAAATAGCTGCGAGAACCTAGTGGGGCCATTTTAACGCACTACTATTCTCGGCACATACCGAAGGCCGCCCTCGAATTAAATAAATAAATAAAAAAGAATGAAATAATCAAATAATGTTCTTCAAGTGACATGACAGCGAAGAAGAATCCCCAAAGGAACCTGTTTTATAAATGATTTTCTAACATGGCATGGGACTGTGAAGAACCTTTAAACGTATAACAACCTTCACATGATCCTCGGGTCTTCCAAGAACCTGTACATCACAGGGAGGTTCTTTAAACTTTAAGAAGTTTCTTCACATCCACTCATTTCATTCATAACTGCAGTTCTCCATGGAAACATCTAGTGAAAGGTTCTTTAGGGAACCCACACAAAGAGCCCTTTCTGGCACCTTTAGCATGCAGGGAGTGTGTATTTGTGTATGTGTGTGATAAAACAGACGAAGTGTGAATGACTGTGAACCCTGATGGTATTCAGGCCCGAATCTGGCGGACCGCCCAGACACGTCTCAGCGGTGAGCAGGTGATGCTCGGGCTCCTGACACCCTGTCTGTGGAGACCTGTCACACGGCAACATCTGGAGCACTTTAACGAGCCGGGACAAACATCACCATTCATTTACATTTAACTGTGTGTGTGTGTGTGTGTGTGTGTGTGTATTTGTGTGTGTAGTGTCCATCTGGAACGGTGTCACAAGGGTCAAGCAGTTCACTTCTTTAATCCTTTTTGCGCCTCTTTAGCCTAGTGTATGTGTGTGTGTGTATGTGTGTGTGTGTGTGTGTGTGTGTGTGAGAGAAAATCACTACCAGAAAAAGTCAAGGTGACAAAGTCCTCTGCTCTGTGACCAAACACAGTGCAAACACAGGGCACATCCACACATGTGCAGTCTAACTCCAAGCTGTTTCAGCTGTCAAGGCCTGGAGGAACCCACAGGAACCCTCAAAGACAATATTTGCACCGAATGCACTGTAAACAGGCTCTGATCACTTCCCAGCAGCTGTGAATATACAGCTCTGGAAAAAATCAAGACTGCAAAAATGTTCAGTTTCTCTTTTTTCTTTTATAGGTGTATTGAACTGAACAGCTTTCCCTTGTTTTGTTTTTTTTATCTGCCCCCAATTTCCAAATAAAAGTATTATTTTTTAAAGCATCATTTCGCAGGAAATGATGAAACATCAAAATAAATGAAATGATGCAGCGTTTACAGAAAACAAATCTCTGGTTCTCTCTTAAACTAAACGCCAATAATGAGCTTTGAGGAGCTTCTAGTAGTGTTTCACCTCCAACTGCTCTCAGTGTGAGAGGAGAGAGTCGATTACAGCAGTGTTTTATACTTTTCCTCATTAAATAAGATGGGATTCAGCTGATCACTGATCAGTCCCTCATAAAGCAGAAGCAGGGGTTTGTGGAGGAGTTTAACAGACACTGGACTGGAACGGGTTCACACTCAGAGAGACGCTGATTTAACAATAAACTGCAGTGCTCTCATTTTTTTCCAGAGCTGTATAAGACACTGAACATCCAAATAATAGCCAAAGGAGCCCAGAATCAGGACTCGAACTTAAGAATAGCGTCTGTGGGACGTCTGGGACCCTCCGAGTTCAGACATATTTAACTCCTTGGCCACCATGAAAGGGATTCCAGCCCAACTGAAGAGGTCAAAAGCCAGAAAGAAAGAAAGACATGCAGCAGGCCACCGCAGGTCAGTAAAGTTTGCGAATACGGGCTTTCAGGAGCTTCAGGGTTTCTTTTAAAAATAAAAACTCGGGAATCCTACAGACGGACAAGGGTGAATGAACAAAAGGTCAAACCCCTCCTCAGTTCCTTCACTTTATCACCCTCTCACTTGCACCTTCCAGTTCCCCTGACAGGGGGTTTGACGTCACCCACTGCCTTTCATCACTCTGGACTTATCCCCTCAGATCCAGACATATTCCACCACTTCCATAGCTCACGGAGGAAAAAAATAAATGAGATGATCAACCGCTAATCTGTCCACAAAGGTGAGCAGAGGAGAGGAAATGTTGACTAAACGTAAGTTAACAGTAGTTACTAAAACAAGTCTAGGTAAGAAAGTAAATCAATCAACAAAATAAATGATTCATCTCTAAGTTGTCCTCAGAGGTGAGTGAATGATGGCTCAAAAAATAAAATGTGAAAAGTAGCTTCTAAAACTAAATTTAAAAACTTAAAAAGTGAAAAGTAGCTTCTAAAACAAAGTAAAAAAAATGATCAAATTTAAGAAACAATAATAACAATACAAATATATTGAGAATATTAATAGAATAACAGATTAATAATAATAAAGAAAAAGAAACAGGTTTGTGGTCTGAAAAAACTTGTAAGAACATCGAGTTTCCACCTCAGAGAAACTGCAGTGCAGCCTCTAAGCATCTCTCTCTGAAAATCTAAATATAATAAGCTCCATAGTGAGCAAAACATGACAGAAACTCACAAAAGTGTCTCAAATTGGATGTTTAAAGAGTTTAAGTGTAAATATATTGCTAAAAGGGGAAAAAGTACATTTCTTTCCTCAGAAAACACTTATTTTCATCAAGTCAGTTCACTGAAGGGGACAAAACTATAGACAGACAGACAGACAGATAGATAGATAGACAGACAGACAGACAGACAGATAGATAGATAGATAGATAGATAGATAGACAGACAGACAGACAGACAGACAGACAGATAGATAGATAGATGAAGTGATGTTTTGTTGAGGAAAGACATCTATACATGCATATATTAAATAGAACTTACTTGTAGTTTGTTGATATAAAAATCCACTTCTATCAGAAACCTTTTCTCAGACAGACTCCTGCCTCCCAGACTTTCACTGATTAACTTTCCTGCTTTCTTTTTTCTGAGTTCTGTCTCGTGGCTCCGCCCACATCACTCCCGGCCCCGCCCACACCCAGCCAACCCCCGCCCGCATATAACCTTGTCCACGCCCCCATATCGTCCCGGCCCCGCCCCTCACCCCCAGGAGTTCTGGAGTCCTGGACTCTTCCTCCGGGACGGGGGTCGTGCGGTACGTGCCGGACGGGCAGGCAGGTGGCCCGGGCGGGTTCGGGAAAATGGTGAAGATTATTTGAGTCCGTCAATGCCGGTAAAGTGGAGAAATTGTCCGAAGGAGGGTCTGTGAGGGACGGTTGCACCCCCAGTTAAGCAACCCCTCCACCTTCTGATGGGTCTTCCCCTCAGAAACACATTTTAGTGCATAAAACAGCACTCTGGCTTCTTTTGAGTTCGTTTTAGAGTGTATCTGCGGCTTAAAGAGGCAAAATGATCTTCTGCTTTTTTTTTTGTTTTTGTGTTTTTTCTGCACCTGTTTTCGTGTCACGAGCGCCTCCGTGTGGCTAAACACAGAATCACTCAGAGCCTGAAATACACTACATGGACAAAAGTATTGGGACACTTAATTCTAGAATTCAGGTGCCCCCTTTCTTCAAGTGAAGGACAATCTTAATACTTCAGCAGACCAATACATTTAAAAAACGTCATGTTTCCAACTCTGTGGACCCAGTTTGGGGAAGACCCTTTTCTGTGTGGAAAGATTAGTGAAAGGATCAGGTGTCCCAATACCTTTTACCTCATGATGCCCTGCATGTATCCCTCCACCATGAATGGACCAAAATCTTCTCAGAACTCTGATAGAACAACGTCTCAGGCGTCAGGCGGCGCCACCAGAACCATCTGAAGAACCTTCTGTGAGGAGATTTTAAAAACAGACGTCTGGTTCCATTCACCTCCACTGAGGACAGTTCTGAACAATACCCTCCTTTAAAACATCACTCTCACATTACTGTGAAGAGAGAGACAGAGATAACTAGAAAGGAAGAGAGAAAAAGAGAGAAGGAAAGAATGAGAGAGAAAGAAAAGAAATAAAGAGAAAATATGAGAAAGAGAGAGAGAGAGAGAGAGAGAGAGAGAGAGAGAGAGAGAGAGAAAGAATGGGAGAGGGAGGAAGAAAGAAAGAGAGAGAGAGAGAAAGAAAAAGTGTGTGTGACAAAAATAAA
>JBBPDB010032725.1:0-11776 GCA_037974465.1 Brachypetersius altus | reverse complement strand
AAAAAACGTGTAAACAGAAGGTCAAAAAAATCGGATATAGGCAACAAATCAGAATTGAGCATCAAGACCTGCAGTGTCAACGAGGCCTTTGAGGCAGCATTCCTCAGACTCCACTCCTATCAAAACACATCCTGCATCAGAGCAGAGGTCACCATGCTGTGACAGCCCAGAGGCAAAGAGTGCACACAAACACTTCAGAGTGCTGCTACAATGAATAGTTGACAAAGTGGATTTTTATTGTCAGAGCTTTTATACAGAGCTTTTACGGTCACTGCCTCTTTTACTTAAAAAAGCCATATGTAATGCTTTACAAAGTGCATTTGTTTGGTCATTCTGACAGATTGCAATACACAGCAGGAACAATATGTTCATGGATACCCAGCGCTTCTCTTGGGGTCTGCAGGCACAAGGCAAGGACTCACCCTGGGCGGGGCACTAGCCCACTGCAGAGCGCACATACACTCACTCACTCAAACCTATGGTCAATTTAGAATCCCCAATTCACCTGACGTGCATGTCTTTGGACTGTGGGAGAAATCGAAGACCCCAAAGGAAACCCATGCCATCACATGCAAATTCTGAACACTCTGAACACACAAGGCCAGGACCTGGATATGATCCCCCAACCGGAGGCAACAGGGCTACCACCTGCGCCACCGTAGGGCTATATGTTTATCTTAGTAACTTTACATTTACTGCCTGTCTGGTAGTAGCTTAGACTTCTAGTAGTTTTTAATTTTAATTGTAGGGTAACTGGTATAAGGGAGATGTTTCTTCTGAACTACACAGCACAGATGTGCATCGCCCTGCCAAATGCTGAAAACGTCAGTATAAATTTGGTGTAAACAACAATCAATGAGATCAATCAATCTATGCCTGTACATTTGTGATCATGTGCAAGAATATAATTGTTGCACCAGTGTATGCTTCTGCTCTGAAACGTCTATAACTGTGGTAACACCAAACTTACCCGTGAAGTCCTCCAGACACTCGCAGGTGTATCCGCCCTCCCGGCTCCTGCAGCGGCCGTTGTTGCGGCAGGGTCCTGAGTAGCACAGGTCTATCTCTGTCTCGCAATAGTCTCCAGTGAAGCCGGCAGGACAACGGCACCGTAGACCATTGATAGGGTGGATGGGCCTGAAGAGGACAGTATCCGAGGCAATGAATGGCGGCGAGCTGTCAAACTTCAACACCGACACGCACTTCATGTAGTTCTCGCAGGGCTCACGCAAGCAGATGTTGTCGTCGAAGGGCAGCACGCTCTGGCTGGAGATGTGCCTCAGCAGGGTTCGGTTCAGGTAAATCTGTTCCTGCAGCTCCTCTGAAGGAAAGAAGCTTCCCGGGGCACCGCCCGGCAGCAGGGCTGAAAACGTGACATTGAGAATGGAACCACCTACATCGCTGTCATTCTGTACATTGAAGATGAAGACACCCTCACGGCTGGTGGACAAAACAGCTGCCACACCCTCAGTGAATAAGCCCAGCAGTGGGGAAAGGAAGCGCTCTTGAGACATGTTCTCCAGCCGCACCGTGATACTGTTGGTCAGCATGTCGTCTGTGATGATGGTGACACGGAGCGTGCACAGCGCAGTCACGTGGTGGAGGCCATCTGTAAAGAAAACAAGAAATCACAATTACGTTTTCACAGCAGCTTTTGGAACCAGTATAATCTTCCATTACATGGTGGCCACAGTAGCTTCGTAGTTAAAGTGGAAAGAAAAAGGAACATTTCAGGCATTTCTTGACAGACAAATGACACCTGGGGTCAGGGAGAAACAGAGGAAGTATTTTTCCACATATAAAACTAGTGGTTAGGATTGAGAAAATGAACAAAGAAAATGAAAACCTGAGGTAATACTCCTCCTGCCTCATAAAAATGACATAATCGAAGCTTACCTATACTAGTAATGGAACAGTTGTTACTCGTTCAAAGCCTACAATCATGATTATAAGATTGGAACATACCACCAGCTCTAAAAATTAGGGGAAGCAGCCAGAAACAGATGTCTGCTCTATTATTATATAGACTGAAATGTGTAAAGGCCGCAAATGTATTCCAGTAAAACCTCTCCATTGTTCCAATAAAATGTCTGCTATACTACCATGTCCTGGTAGTTGCTCTGTTGACATCAGTATTTAAACACACTGCTTTCCTGACTAACACCTTATAACAACAAGACCTGGAACAGCATGCTAGATTTTGTCTTGACGCTCTGCCAGAATTCCTGCTCTGCAGGCTTAGAGGTCTGACTGGATGTTTGAGGCAACATCACACAGCAGAACAGCATTAGCCAGGTGGTCTACTTCTGATCCCACTTCTCTACTAACTGAACGAAGCTTATATTTCACAGCGGAACATTTAACTCACAGTCCTGCTGAGAAGCTGCAGATATCATTCACATTTAAGGCTCTTCAGCTCTGACAAGGGAACAACTGTGGAACAGGTGCTGTTGTCTAATTAATACCCCCGGCAAAACAATGCAGTTTCTAAAATTCTTTCACACACAGTGGAGTAAGATTTCATAGTTACGTAGCACTGAATTATCTCAAATCCATAAATCACAGGCAGGGAGTGGAAGAAAAATCACTGCCAGTAAAGGGGCTCCTATCAATACAAACCGGTTTTTCAGTAAGACAAGATGTCAAAAGTTCACTTTTTGATCCTTTGGATCTTTATTCATTGTATATGAGAATCCAAATAAATAATCCTAAATTCCTAGATTTATTTTACATTTGAAAGATCTCCAATAGTTCTTATTATTCCATGTTCAAAAAGAAAAACAAATCTCAATATAAGGGAGAACAAGAAATGTTCTCTTCATTTTTGGAATCTCTTTTCGGTCCAATTGTTAGGATCTAGCACAAAAAAGGTCTGAAATAAAAAAAAAAAAAATGTGACACTGCAGAGCTGGTACTGGCAAACACATTGAAGAGAGTCATTTCAGTCGAAGCCTAACAGAGCTCTCGTGTGGGCTCTGTGGCTAATCAGCAAATAATGGATTGTTAGATCACTACCAAATCTCTTTATCTGAGTGTGCCTCCTCAAGAGCAGTGGATTTAGCCCTTACAATGGCTGTGTGGGGTCCAAACACAGAGCTATTCTCTAACTTTTCTGAGTGAAGAGCAGCAGCAGGTGTGAGTGTGAGGTGCTGAGAGGTGAAGAGTGGAGGAGTCTCTCTGGAGGTGAAGGGTAAAACTGGGGTGAAAAAGACAGCGTCAGTTACAGTCCGTCACTGTGCAACAGAAGCTACACACCTGCCACTGTGTACAACTACCACTCTGTTATTTCACATGCTGTAGTACACACACACACACACACACACACACACACAAACAAAAATATCTTTAGGCATTCACCTTACTACTATTTTACTCACTTTAACTCACTTAATCCAAGTAAAATAAACACATTCTCAGTATTTCTTTAAGCAGTAGTAGATAAATGAACGGCTGCAAAGGCCAAGTGCTCCCTCAGAGCGCAATAGCAGAAGTGAATGCTAATGAAAATATCTGTTGGCACAGGCCTTAAGAAAACAGTAGCCAGCCGTCTTCTGATGCCGAAAGCCCTACTCAGCTTCACTCGGCTGAGAGCTGACAGACAGGCTCCTGCCTATTCAAACTCACAGTCTGTCTGAAATCTTTAGATGTAGCACCTGAAACTGTTGTCTTAAAACCTTACTCAGAAGCAGTACAGCACTTTTCACTCATGCTAATCATTTACAACAAACAAGATTAGGCACACACACACACACGAACACATACAAAATATTAATCTCCATTATACTATGCTATAAAATGGTGTTTTATTATATGTCTACATTTTGTAGGCTCAGGTCATGAACTGTTTCTTGCTCTCAATAAAATTACGGCAAGTTAAGTCCAAAACCGAATTAAGTAATAAAAGTGCTAAAACTGGCGCTCCACATTGTGTCTGCTGATTCACTTTCTTCCAACACAGTCCTTGGAGTCCACCAAAAAGTTTACATTCTTACTCTAAACCCCCCAATCTAGGAATTTAGGTCTTGGTTCAGGTATGTTTGCAGCTGGAACCAAGCAAAAACATGGACCATATGGGGATTTCCCAGTGACATTCCAGCATTTTTAGCCTCAGCTGTTGGGTACAGATCAATGGCTCCGATGCTGGGTGTGTGACATACAGGGTGTGACCAAGGAGGACATGGTTGCCATCTGGACGTCTGTGGCTCATATTCTGACGCCTGTGGAGAGAAGAGCTGCCAACGTGTGAATATGATAACTCCGTGGAAATAGAGAAGACTTCAATGGCCCCGAAGAACAGCATAATGAGATAAACACTACGCACTCTGTCACTACAAAAGTTTACAACTTATATGGGTGTCCATCAGATTCCACACTGCACCGTAAGGGCTGCAATACACTTGCACTTAATCACTGTGTATGTTTGAGCACACAGCAGCTATCCATATCATTCACACACACATGTGTACGTTTCTCAGAGGATTTAATTTGGAGGATTAAAAACGACTGTATATCCACAGGAGGCAGCTCAGAACTGAACCATTAACATCCACTTCTTCTTCTAAAGGGACCATATTACTACCAACTCTCCTTTATTAATGTCATAA
The DNA here is from genome assembly GCA_037974465.1 of Brachypetersius altus. Classification (NCBI taxonomy): domain Eukaryota; kingdom Metazoa; phylum Chordata; class Actinopteri; order Characiformes; family Alestidae; genus Brachypetersius; species Brachypetersius altus. Next base: position 7,172 of record JBBPDB010032725.1, on the reverse strand, counting down.
TCAGGACCATAAATAATCCTAGTAGGATATACATGTCCACATTTATCAGAGTAAAGCAATTTAATCAAAGCAACACCAACAAATTATCAGTATTATCATAATCAGCGAATGATAAAAGAACACTGCAAGTGTACCAATATAATAAACTATCAAGCAATATAGTCTACAATGATATATGCCTTTTGAACACATGCATGTGTGTGAGTCAGTGTGTGTGTGTGTGTGTGAGTCAGTGTGTGTGTGTGTGTGTGTGTGTGTGTGTGTGTGTGTGTGTATCCAGCGGTGCGTTTTCGTGTGTGTGTGAGCAGGGCTGATAAGGCAGAGCTGAGTATGCAGCTGAGTCTTATATTCTCACGCTGCTCTTTATTTGCCTTCGTGTATTGCAGTGCCACAGTAATAAGCTTAGAAACCTGCAATCAGCGTGACTGACAGGGGCCACTCCAATTAGTGAGCCTAGGTAACATTATGCAAAGACATTAGGCTGATTAGGTTTGGGTCTTTCGAGTTCTAAAACCTGAATGATCACCATTAAGGATAAATGAGCAGCTTCTTGTTTTGTTTTTAGGTTCTAACCAAATAATACAGAAAGTCAATGCCATAACATGTCAGCTCATTTTAAACGCAAAAATCCACTGAATGCATTTATAGTTTTCACATTTTTACTGGATCACTGGGACTTTTATAAAGAAGCATACTGAAACAAGACACTTCACTCAAGCGCAAGCACTAGAACAAAATGTATTACGATGCTTTACAGTTTGAGGAGACCTAAATGGCTCTGCAGTGATTCACAGGACACGAGAGCCACAATCAGCTGCAACCAACCAACCAGCCAATCCCTCTACTGAGATTCAAATATTTGAATCACAACAGGTTCAAAGGAACTTATATCATTACAGCCAATAGCATTTCAGAAGCACATCTAACTGTCCCTCCTACTTTTCCACCCCTAACTGACCTGTTTCACTCAGGTGAGGTAAATACAAAAGGTGAGATCTGTGTCTTGCTTTCTTTCCCTCAGACACAAGCACACAGTTATTTCACAAAAGAAAATCTTGTGTGTTTACCGTCATTAAGTCGGAAACTCTACAGAGAAAGCTATGTTGTCCTTCATTACTGTTCACTTTTACACCTGTACGCATAAAGCTCATATCCAGAGCTTCTACTTGGTGTATGCTCTTAACCATTAAGTCCTACATATCTGATACTACATTCATATTTTCTTACTGATATTTCTGTGTTCTTTAGGATATCGTTCTCTGCCTCTGGGGCTTGCACTTTAAGGTGCAGTTTTTCTTCCTGACATACTAATTGTTTGACTGATTTTAAGCCAAAACTTTGCCTGGATCAATAGAAAACGTTTGTCCTCCTGCATCTAAGTGTTCTTTACATATTGCTGACTATTTCTGACTAATTGAGTACTCTTTGTGATATATCCCTTCTGATCTGCAGTTTGCAGTCCAACGCAATGAGAGATTCTCTCACACTTTGTGCCAATAACTGTCTGGTGTCCTGTATCAGCACCGACAGACACGCTCGGAGACATCCTGAGCGGCCTGGCCGGGAAAATTACCCTCTAATCTTTCGTTTCATTCCCGTCCTGCAGGGATTTCTCACAGATATGCAGGGTATAACCTGACATTAAAACGGTCAACAGACTGCATAAAAAATGAGAAATGGCTTTGGAGCATAAGCATGGCCTGCAAGTGGTGGGAAACAAAATGAATAAACTACCCTGAAAATCAGACCAAGGTGTGGGGGGTTGGAAATCACTGGAACACATCACACATACACATACACGCACATAGCATGTGCCTGCACAACTGGCACTACTATTAATCAGTCCATTGAGATGACACTTATACTGCAACATTAGTGTAGAAGTGTCCACAAGATATAAAGCATATACTAATTCCTTTCCATGAATAATTTAGAAAAGACGCATAAAGAATTTGAAAAAGCTCCAAATTCAAAGTGTCATATGTTGACCACCCTTATATGTCTTAAAAATCACTGTCCACAGTCTCAACTGACTGTGTTCAAAAACTGTTAAAAAACTACTATGTGATAATAATAGGTGATCCGATTCATAATCAATCTTATTTACAATCACAACCGATTGAAGAATGGTCAGTGCAGGTCCCTAAGCAGTGCAGGTTGTTGACAGCAGGGCATAGATGCCAAGAAACAAAATGATCAAAGGTTATTCTTGATTACAATGATCCTACTCCAAAATCTCTGCAATGCATGGTCTCTAGTGGCTTATACATTAAAGTAAATACAGGATCTTCTTCAATATCTGGCCAATTGGAGACTAGATCTTAAACGACCCTGACACAAATGTACAGCGGGGTCCTGCTTGAACCATTAATGGGCTTTCGGTGTGCACAACTAAATCCAAGACCAACCCAGGCTATTGTGCAAGAAGGGTGGAGCAGGATATCCCATCACTATAGAAACGTGGCATCGAAATGCACTTCACACGTTCTATTATGGGAACTTTGCCCAGAGCTGGTGGCCTTAAATAAAAACACACCAGTCCGCTAATGATTAACCTCAGATATGTGAGCGACACACACGGACACACACATGAAGAGATAAAACCACAGGGAGGATCTTAGTGTCTCACAGATACAGCCGTCTTAAATGGGCCTATAGAAAGAATAAAGAAAGGAAATCATTTTTTGAGGCAGGAGGTCTGGTATCCCTTTGTAAAGAATTTGTAAAAAGCAGACAATTTCTAAAACAGAATAATAAAGTCATAGCAACATGGGTCAAGTGGCGCACACACACACACACACACACACACACACACACAGATTTCACTCTGGCTGGGTGCTGAAGTGGTCCAGATGGGCTCAGGCACTTAATGAATGGGCAGAATGAGATTACACCGCACTGACATCATCAGCACCTCTTCCAGCCTCAAAAACAGCACAGATGGAACTGAAGAGTCAATAACATGAAAGATTTTACCAACAAATTTGATGAAAAATATATCCACAAAACAAAGAAGAACAGATGTGGAATTAAGAACAAAAGGAAGGACTGGTTAATGAAGAAGGAAACTATGTAAATATATGTGAAGCCTTGTGGTCATTTTATGACTCCACCCTCTAGCAAACTATAATACCTTTTGAGCTGGAATAAACCATTTCTCTACTACATTTGACATTCAGAGTTCCTTTGTTTGACAAACTTTAAGGTTCTTCAATTTAGACTTGTCAGAAGTATGTGGAAGACCCGACAGGGTGTATGTTAGTAGCTGTGTATCTGGAGACACTCACTGAAAGTCCTGTTCATCTCTCAGACATATCTGTTCTCAGGTATTACTGTCTGTTTCTGTCCACATATCAAAGCCCTGGCCAGAGAGAGAGAGAGAGATAGAGCCAGACAGTGGGTGAGAAAAAGAGTGCCAGAGAGACACAGAGGGAGAGGGAGGGAGATAGAGAGAGAGAGAGAGAGAGAGAGAGAGAGAGAGAGAGATAAAGACAGTGATAGTGTCAGAGGCTGACGATGAGCAGATGCCTCTAGAGAACATGAATAGGCCTCCGTCCTGGAGAGGGCACTTGAGTTGTGAGAGGGCTTTTAAAGCTGACTGTGCACTCTATCCTTATTAGGAGGTCAGGATGAGTAGGGCGAGTGCAGGGAGTTAAGCGCGGACAGTGAGTAACTGTGCCATGTCACACAGCTGCTAGGATCGAGCCCTCGATCATACAGCAGAGCCAAGTTCAGGGTCAGGGTTCCCTCTTCCTCTTCCTCTTCCAATCCCAGCCAAGAACGACAGGACTTGGCAAGCTAGGATTACCAAGCTCTCACATTAAAGTCTCTCTTGACCCTGAGAGCGTGATGGGTGGAGAACATGAGAACCAACTGAGCTGAGCTGAGAACAGCAGTTTAGAATACACAGCATTCCTAGCATGAACCTACCATGCTTTATTTATGTTAATAGTAATTATCCTAGGCTCCACAAAACAAATGCATCATATTTTCTGACTTTTCAAAGAAAATGTGTGATCCTCAACTCTGTTAGCTAAAAGGTCGAGCTGACTAGCAAGTGAAGTAGCCAATTAGTCAAATTACTCACTTTAGTGTGTCAAAAAATGACCCACTGTGATTTAAATGAAAAATTAAATGATTAATCATGTTATTGTTATCGTGATGGCTCTGGTTTCCCCTCAATGAAGCATAAAATAAACAAGAAGTAGAACCATTTCATTTGGCTCCATTTTTAGCCCAGTTCATTTTGTTCAATGTGCCCCAGAAAAACACCCCGATTGATGCGAGAAAACGAGAGAGTTATGAGTGTTCAGTGTTGCACACGACAATCACATCACATAAGACTCGTGGAACTGTAAAATTTGTGTAAAGGTGAGTAATCTGGTAATGCGGTGTTGACATTTAACACAAAATACTCCAAACAACGGATACAAGCTAACTTTAATCCAGCCTTGATCTTTATCTTTACTCAGAAAATGTTCCCTTTTCACAGCCATCACAAGGATCTGCAATTAAGTGCAGTCAACATTTACCCAGTCATATCCATCCATGCTCCCGTTCAGCTGAAGCCAGAAGCTGAGCTGACCATTTCTGAACGTCTGGTTCACCTTTTAGCATGGCCAGAGAAGAAAAGAGCTACTGTTTAAAAAGCAGACAAAGCGTAATGGGTCCAGTTAAAGGCACTAACAGTTTGATTACTTCCAGGTGGACTGTAGTTACTCCAGCTCTCTCTGAGCTATTGTCCACCATCTAGCTGATAGCTGTGCTCACTGAGCTGTTCTATGGGACAGAAGATGCTTAACCAAGATAGAAAAGCACAGCCTTGCTCATTATGTCATCTGTGCTAAGGTTACAGAAGATTGGGATTCTCTACACCAGCACTCTGTAGAGCTAAGAAAAAGTGTCATGTTCTTTGTGTATGGAATTGGCCATAGCTCTATGGCCACCACCATGTGATGCTTATCTGGTAAAGAATGGGGGACACCTCACATTCTCAATCTAAACCACTTATAAATCTGAAGAGCTGCAAAATGCACAATTTTCAGGCTAGTCAATGTGTAACAACTCAAAACATAACAGGTCTCTGCTGAGGACATGAAGATAATTGATTTCCACAGTTAAAATTCACTTAGCAAGTAACATGAAACGGGTTTGAGGGCGATAATCTAGTTGGAGCTCTTGGCTGCCCACTTTAGCACATCTGATGTCAGTCCGTCCAGGTGTTTCTTCTGGTTATTGCCACTGAAATTTCGGGGAAAAAGCCTCTACGTTTGAAGAAAATTTAAGAGAATAAGGGGAGACTGTGGAAGGAGAAAAAAATCTTAACACCCTCTGCAGTGTGGAAAGGTTCAGCTTTCTTTAGATAAACCAGATGTTATGAATATTAGTCAGAAAAAATGCATTTAATGTACAATAACAATGTTTATAGACACATAACAGCTCAACAAAGTTGTAAGATAGACTATGTACTAAGGACTAAATCAAAACATTTACAAGAGCTGTATAAAAGTCTACTCTATGCACAGTCCTGTTTGCATGCACACAGCGTAGCGAACTGTTTGTCGAAACCATTTGTGACTGTTTTAGTGGCTAAAGGCTGGTTCATTTCATTAAAAAGGTCATAAAATGACACAAGAACGATTTATGTGGGTCTGTGGGGTGATATAAGCACTTCCATATCAAAATCTAAAGCAAATAATTCAGCCAACATCGGCCAGGATACGTTTTAGACTATAATGAATCTATGATTCAAACAGTGATGTTCACAAGTCCACAACTTAGGCTTTCAGTCTTAATGAAAACTCTGTAACTGAATTCCAAAAAAGAATATTTTTCCAATATTTGTTAATGGATTTATTGCATTATTATAAATGTATCTGCATCTGCATTGTACAAAACATAATATCAGAGATTAGCATGAACTGCTGATTCTCATGTACATCTCAAGAAAATATAACAAAAAGATAAATCAACTAGATCAAGGTAACGTGACAGTTAACACTGGACAGTCATTCCAACACCTTTTGAAAGAAGAAGGCAGCAGTCAAGGCAGCCACACAGCTGATGACTGGCCCATATAATCTCTTATTGCTTGGACCACCACCATGCAGTTGAGGACTGAAGCAAAAGAAAATTGTCTTCTGACCACATACACTGCTGAAAAGCATTTCTCAGGATCTGACTCATTCTTCAGACCAGACACAACTCAGTACAGAGATAAACTCAAACACAAAACCACAGGATATTTACTGGTTCATCTCAATTTCACCCCAATTACACTAAGCCTCTGTAAATACAACGTTGTCATACACATTTAGAAATAAAGATTCCTAAATAGTCCTTGGCTCCTAAATAGTCCTTGGCTTAGCATAAAGCTCTTACATAATGTGGAGGTTCTTCACAGTCTCATAATATATACAAATGATTCGACACTGAAACATCCATTGAAAGATTTGTTCTTCCACTGCATCACACTGAAAGGGCCCTTACATTTAAGAGTATAAATTGCTGGTTTCAGACTCATTCATGCTTATCTCTATATTCTGCTTGTGAAAGGAGGAGTTAGGAGGTGATGCAGGACAATGGCACGCAGCGAAAAAGAGATACCCGTGGGTGATAAAACTCCAACATCGACACAACAAAGCCTCTCAAAGCACCATACCGAATCAAAACAGTGCTGGAAATATGCAAACACTACATCTACATCTGTCAGAGCTGTGATAGAAGCTACCTCCACCGGGTACAATCAGCTTCCATCAGACAGAGTTTAAAAAAAAAGCACTCAGTTGAATCAGAGATTTAAAAAAAATGAGTTAGACAGAGATTAAAATCAGCACTCTCTCTCACTCAGCCACATAAACTGATCTGAATAATGGTGAGTAATGTTGCTATGAACTATGTTAAGACACACTAATCTGATTTCCTGGCATTACAGCATCACTGCGATTTTTTAAAAACATCTAGACAAATAGCAAAGCCAGCCCTGTGTCTTATTACTCCTGACTACGTGGTCATTATCAAAATATATTGCCTTATCTTAATTATGTAATATTGATCTGACAAAATATTCCAATACGCAAATTAACATCTAAAGAATGTTTGTGTGTGTGTTTGTGTGTGTGTGTGTGTGTGTGTGTGTGTGTGTGTGTGTGTGTGTGTGTGTGTGTGTGTGT